>UELU01143177.1:0-44454 GCA_900490025.1 Megastigmus dorsalis | reverse complement strand
GTGTGTGTGTGTATGTATGTATGTATACCTCTGTATCTCGAGAACGCATGTACAGATTTCAAAGCATAAATTGCTTTACTCGGCTTTTTTTTTGTCGCATGAAGTCTGAAAAATAAATTTTAAGATTTATTGATTCTCTTTTGTTTTATTTTAGAATATTACTTTTTTGTTAAGGGAAGTTTAATGTTTAATAAACTTATAATATGCATTTAAATAAGCATTAAATCACCTACAATTTGAAGTTTTTTTTTTAATTGATTTCGTCGTTCTTTAGTTATTTCGAAAAAAATCATTTTTTGAAACTATAGTTATAACTTTAATATTTCTTTATTAATCATAATGAAATTTTACTCCATTTTATAGATTATTGTCAGCACAAATCTATTAAATTTTCAGGAATTAACTTTTTATATTTTTTGAGAAATTATTATAACTATATTATGAAAAAATCGGTTTTTGTTCCTTGAGAACTTTATATTTTTTATATATATTTGGTTAATAAGTATTGAAGATATTTCAATTTTTCTGATTTTTAAGACTTTTTTTCTAATATTTATATCACAATAATGATTTGATGGAATTTGATGTTTAATATCTCATTTTATTTGTTTTTTCAAATACTTTTAAAGTACAATTTATTATACTTTAATTTATAAAATATATTTTTTGAAATATTTATAAATTATAAATTATATAATAAACGAATCATACTTGCCAGCGGCGCGCTGCCGCGCGCCTTGATATTAGAACAAAACACTAAGTTTGTATGAATTGGCAGCGGTTTCTTATATTATATTAATACACAAACTTTATCGTCGCCGTCGTGGTCGTTGTCGTCATTGAGTCACCTTCACTTTGTTCTTTTTTATTGTTATTAGTCATATTTTGTATTTAATTTATTTTAGTTATTTTTGGTCACACTATCAACATGGTCGTCTTCCCCGTGCGTGATATCTCGCCGTCCTTAGGATGTTCCTGTCCATCTGGTCATCCTATTCAAAGACTTCTTTTAGAGTCTCACTAATCCCTTGTCCATCAAGTCGCCTTCCCCGTAAATAATGTCTCAACGTTCCCAAAATATTCCTGGAAACCTGGACGTCTTCTATAGGAATATCCTGTCATTATTCGTATAAAGTCGATCCTTCAGGAGGTCTTCCCCGCTGATGATATCACGTCATTCCCATGGTATTCCTGGGAACATTACCTACAGAGTGAGCTTCCTCGCAGAGGATGTCTCATCATTCTCAAGGTATTTCTGGGAACCTAAACATTATGTTCTGGAACAACCTTTCATTTTTTTATGCTGCCGGTCCTCCAGGTGGGTTACTGGGTTTTTTGTTTATTGAGTTATTGGGTTATTGGGCTTATAAAAATAGCGCACTAATAATTGCTGTCGTTTATTCATAAAAACAACATACAAATAATGGTTGCTGTTCTATTTATAAATGTAAGGTACTACCGTGTAGTGATTCGCGTCGCGGCCATTATTTATAAAAAAAAACGCACTAATAATTGCTGCCATTCTTTTTATATAAACAAAGCGCCAAAAATGGTGGCTGCTATTTATAAAAAAAAGCACAATAATAATTCATGCCGTTTTATTTATAACTACAGCGCACTCATAATAGCCTCCGTTAACATATATACCGTTCTTTGATAACTCTATACTTTTATAAAATTTCTTGATATAGCACATATATTATGTATATTTCATTATTATGGTTTGTTTACTTTTTCGCGGTATTTCCTGCACTAATATATGTGAATTTGCACACTTTTCTATAGAGCGCACTAATATGACATTTCGGAAATGCTAAACAGCTCGATTTTATCTAGAAGTCAAATCTACTTGTATCATAGTAGTTAAAAAAGAACCACTACTCAACGTAATGGTATTTCACTAATATGCATTGAGTCAACTTGGAATCACTAATTTTAATAGTGACCCATTGTATTGTAATATCTTTTCTCTAATCCAATTTAAGAGAGTATACTCAGAAAAAAATATTTTTAAGTCGAAGAAAGTTTCATTGAGGGCAGACGATAAGATATATTGTTAAATTTAGAAAAACTTTTTCTTTTCCTCTTAATTTAATAAAATACTCTATCATCTGCTCGTCGTGAAGATTTCTTTGATTCGAAGAAAATTTTTTCCCAGTGCAGATTTACAATCGAGCAAAAAGTTAAACGCATGATGAAGCATTTTAAAATTCATGTAAAAAAAGGGTTATATTTGTGAAAAACGCAAAATTACATTCGGTAACAATTTGGTGTCCTGTGATGTAAAATATTATCATTCTATTCTTTAATATAATAATAATTTTATTATATTAAATAAACGATGCATACTTAAAATTTATGACTCATTACTGGAAACTTGTTGCAACAGATTGAAAGCACTATAAGAAGTTTTGATCATCTGAAAAATTGAAATAATTATATATAAAAATCAATAATAGATTTGATTGCCAGTACTTATTAAAAATTAATAATAGTTATTATTATAATACCCATATAAAAGTATTTAAAGTTAAAGCACATTGACCATGATAAGAAATCACCAGCTCATTTTGACCCATAAACATCATAAACCAATAATTTCTTCGTTCGCATGGGTTCAAAGTCATCCAATCACTTCCATAAATTGCTTCTGCTACAGTTTCACTCTATAAAAAAATATCTCGGTTAAGAATATTTTAACAAATTTCTTTATCTAATTATTTTTTATTATAGACTTGCCCGTAATTGTAGTTCATTTCCAAACCAACAAAAACAATATGTTTGACAAAGCAAACAGCTGAGGTATAATAGAATAAAGAAGTAATCGATGATAGTATTGCCTTTCTATAAAAAAATAACATCTTTATTATGCACTTGCTAAAATAATAACAAATTATCATTTTTATTCAAATTTACTTCAAAAGCTGTTCGTATTTATGATTGACATTAAAAAAATTCCATCACATTTTAATTAATTAATTAAAAAGCTTTACCTGTGCCAGTTGTAATGTACTCGTGCAAAGTGTTATTAGCCCAGAACCGAAAACTGGCAAAATGATAAATATAAACACTGACTGCACTTTCCGTACGATAGTTTTTATCAAAACGTGATGCTTCACATAATCTTTGAAAGGCACTTGCTCTGTACCAGTGCTCGCAGAAATTATTCTTTGACAGCACAAATCCAGTTGACCGCAAATTAAAATTATACATGCACATGGAGTCGAATCCAAACAAACATCTGAGGTAATAGCAGTGATTACTGGTGCTACCTGAAGGAAATATGCTATAGCAAACTGTACTGGACTTGTAACATCCAAGAGATAGGCTTTGAAAGGAAGCTCGATACGATGAGTATTTATGATCGGTACGATAAATAATGCCAAGCCACCCGACAAAGTCAAGATCATTCGTACAATAAATGCTTTTTTAGCGATTCTCTGATACTTGGATAAAATCTTTTCTTCGCTGGATGTCCGCGGCTGGCAGATTTCCAATCGAAACGTATTCAGTAAGTCATTCACACTATCGTTATTCGATATAAAGTTCGTAATTTTATAGTAATTGGCAATATAAGTAAGTAGTAAAAATAGAACCTGGACGAACAGTTCGATATTGTGTCTAAGTGAGTACAGAGTGATGGACTGAAGGAACGTGAATTGAAAAATCAAGAGCAGCACGAACGTCCGGTGGAACATTTTGAGAGGCCAATAACGTTTGGTGTCTTCGTACCATAGACCGACCAGCTGAAAGGTACGAAAATGCACAGGTAACACATCCATTTTCGGTTTCTGCACTGACAGAGGGACAAAAGAAGGGAACCATGTAGGCTGCTGACGCACAGACTGTGATTCAATATTATTCTTCGGGTCCCAACCTATCGTATTATATGTAACTTATCATTACATTGTATCAAATC
Organism: Megastigmus dorsalis; assembly: GCA_900490025.1. NCBI lineage: Eukaryota > Metazoa > Arthropoda > Insecta > Hymenoptera > Megastigmidae > Megastigmus > Megastigmus dorsalis. Next base: position 40,535 of record UELU01143177.1, on the reverse strand, counting down.
CAATAAATACATTGTATTAGCGACATTAGGGACTATTTGCATACTAAAGATTATAATGGGCTTCTGTGATGTAACCCTATCTATCCCCTTTCCGTAAGATATTTCTGTATCTTGGATAAGACAGTGGTGTATAGTAGCCAGTTATGCGCAGTAATGTAAATATCATAAAACAATGCGATAACTCGTATACAATATTAAACGCCTACTTTTAGATTCTTTCAAATGCTGATAATAAACTAAAGTTTTAAAATATTTCATACAAGTGCTCTAATAGATGCGTTTTTAAAACAGGTATCTATATTTAAATACAACTTTAATCTCTTTTATAATAACTAATTCCAGCTTATAAAAATCTACATCAAGACTAAAGCAATTGATTCAAGGAGATTGACTTCATGATTAATTTTTTATAAATAGACTGCTATCATATTGTAAGTATAACATATGAATTAGAAAAACATCATTTATTGTAGCATATTTTTCCTGTATGCACTATAAAAATATGTTAGTGATGAACATATCCTTTCAATGATTTTAATTTGCGAGACAATGTGAACCGTGATTAACTTTCATATCCTGCAGAGTATTATTCTTTTCTAGATAATACAGACATATCAAATTAAACAAATATCATGAGTTTGAGGTTTGAGTAAGCTATTCACATATGTATTGATACACTGAATCTGAATTTGATCTCAGAATAAGTCCATCACGTCACAATTCTGAGGAACTAATAACGAAGCTAAAAATTTTTTTCAATTTTTGTTTAAGTGATATTAGGTATACACTACTCGTGTTTGCGGTCAAAATTTACTTTGAATGAGTCGCATAGGATTTTTTGTCTCGGTAATAAGTCACTTTAAATTTCGAAAATATAACTCTCGAGAGTAAATAAATTGTACAAATAGTTATTATAGCTTTGAATGATTGGGAATTATAAATTGGTATAAGTACCTCGGAAACAAAAAATCATTCATGGAAATGAATTATTAATGTCTCACTAAATACACGTAAAAATAGACTAGTCCCATCTCAAGTTTACAAAACTTTTGAAATCTGTTGTATACTGAACAATTATTAAACTTTTATATGGCACATTTTTATTCGATACATTTCGATTTTATTTTAATAAATATTTTTTTTTAGTTTTGGATTATATGCATAGTCAACGTCCTTTTTATGCTCGCTGTATAGAAATATTTAGAATTTCTTTTCAGAAGGATATATGCACAGAAGATAATATATAATGAATGCAAAAGATGATTTATAAAAGTGTTTTGCGTTTTTATTTCAAGAGAATGGTTCACAGTTTTGTATTTCTTTGTATAACAATAAAATTAATATTCTTTTACTTTGATCTGCCAAAGTTCTATCTATATATTAGTAATTTCTAAATTATCGTATATATTTTGGTTTATTCAATGAGCAAATACTTTTCGATGGATTTATTAACAAGAAATCAAACTTAGTTACTAGTGTCATTTGTCAACATAAAAATGCATTGATTCATTAAAGTAAAATTTATATAATACAATAATATTCAATATCTTCTCTTTAGCTTTTTGAAAATAGGACAGAAAATATTCTACGCTTTCTACATTTACACTTATATCATATCAAAAAGTAAAAAATAACACGGAAAAAAATGTAAAGTGAACAATAATAATTAAAAAAAAATCATGATTTTTTTTCATACATATCAATATGTATACTTAAAGAATGTAACATACTTTACGATTTGGATGATGAAATTGGTACAAGCTCTAGCAGCTCGTTAAAAAAAAATCACTTCACTTACAATGAATACATTGACTTTCGAAATTTTATAACCAACTGTAACATTCACTAATGCTCCTTACGAACTAAGATATTAATTATCATGAATCAACGAAAATTAATAAAAAAAAATGTGATAACCACTTTATGTACATCATTCATTCCTAAAACTTTCAGTTTTCTTAAAGTGAATTGGAGTGTCATATTTCCATCTAGACTACAAGGACAAAGCTACTTTAGTTCTGTATTCATCTGAAACCCCTTTAGCGATTACTTTAGATTCACTCATTCTCACTATGAAAAACATAGAGCTCGCAATCTATGAATAAAATCTATGCGCGAAGAAATTACTTTTAAGTAGCTCTGTAAAATGCCGATAACAGATATAATAACATTGGATAATGTAGATAATTAAGAAGGAAAAATATACGTATCTCTAGTAGGTCTAACTCCTACGGTATTCAAATGCTTCGGTTATCCGACTTGAAACTCTGGTCATTTCATAAAGTGAAATTCAGGTCCTCCTTATCGTTAAGTTGCTCGAAGAGCTATTGTTATTGCAATCAACGCTCGGTATATTCCATAGGTGTTTCAATACACTCGGTATACAATATTAGATCTAACTTTCGAGTTGTTCGATCGTCGTGCAAAAAGAGTAATCATTAATCGAAAGAGCCAAAGGATATCCGTTTCTAGACTATCAACGGCATCACAGTCAGTGGTTCGAGGCGAACAGCAGCAACAACAATAGCCGCTCGTAGGAGCGCGAAATCCCAGGAGCAAAGGAACGCTCGGAGCTCTTTAATGCTTGTTGGGTTTGCGGAAGATGCCAGCGAACAGTACGGCAGCGGTCGGTCTGTCGTAGATGAAGTAAGCGAAGGGATGATTGGCGGTGAAGAAGGCGGGCTCGGTGGGTCTGCTCGACCTGAAGCTGAAGAGAGCCGTGGCAGCGGCAGCCGTGGTTCCCTCCTCCGAGACCTCGATCTTGGCCCTGTGGACGGCGTCGCCGAGATGAATGCCGGGCTCGCCGTCGGCCGTGAAGCCGCCGAAGTCGGCGTTGGTGTCGAACACGGCACCCGCACCCATGGCGGCCAGGAGATCCTTGACCGGGAGCTCGCGCTCGAGGCTGAACTTGGGAATGGCGAGCTCGACGTCGCGGGAGGGCATGCCGTTGTCGAGGATCTCGCGCAGCTCCTTGGCGCTCTCGCCGTTCTCGTAGACGCGCTGCAGCACCTGGCGCACACCGTCGAGCTTCGGCTGGCCGTTCGCCGACCGAGGAGCTGCGTTCTGTTGGTTGGACACGAAGGGCGGCAGGAGGATGTACATCGATATGTCGTCGCCTTTGTAGGGCAGCTGCAGGATGTGGACGCCCAACTCCTCCGAGACCACTGAAACAGTTCGTTCAAGTTAATTTGCGCACTGTTTATTATACATTTATGAGAGAGCTGATAATTGGCATTGGCTTTACTTAAGGGAATGTGCTAGAGTCTTGTTTATCTCTAGGAAATGTGAATGAAATTCTATTAAACTGAAATCACTTAATGTTTACATAATTACCGACGTGCCGACATAGTTTTTTCCCAAAAACTCATCTCTATCCCAGATAACAGCATGCGCCAAGCACGGAATTGCCGCAATGGTTGCCGTCATTTTACCAACATTGTGAGGACACATAAATGCTGCACCAGTGTGAAGCAAAATGCCTACATAATGTCAAAGCAAAATGACGGCATTATGCTGGCAACACCAGGTTTTCAATGAGTAGTCGTCATTTTGCCATCATTTTGAACTCGCAACTGGATACCAATGTGACGGCAACGTTGGCGCACGCGGGCATACATTTTGCCTGCATTTTGTTCACATGATGTTATCTGGGATCTTCATATACATTTCGTTACCTACACAAATCGGTAAGGTAGGAACTTTTCCTACCTTAACACATCCCCTTAAGCAGATATCGCCTTTCGATAGTTATTAAAATACAAATTAGAATTAATATAAGTTGTTTCATTGCATGTTTATTCCAAGTGCCATACATAAGTCATTCGATACTTAACATATGGGTAAAGTGTGGGCATTTCTCTGTGGCTATATACATCATCGATATCCACATTAAATGCTTTTACGCAGATAAAATGTAGAGAAAATTAATCTTTTTTTATAAATGGTAAATTACCGTTCTAGTTATGTAAAATATGTTATTTATCGATCATCATCCAGACAAACTTGATAGAATTTTAGACTTATATTTTTTCCCTCTGTAAAGTGGACTGCTTTAGGCATACAGTCAACAAATCCTTCGGAATGAGTATAAGAGAGTAAAATCTACGATATATAAAAAACGCAAATTGATGCGCACTTTTTGGACACTAGATAAAAGCCGAACTTTTTTTTAATTATACAAAATATCTTTTCATACATTTCATCAATTTTTTCAGATCGTTTTTACAGTGATAGTGTATTTTGCATTAGCAAAATATTTGGGAAATCAAATATATGCATTACTCAAATTTTAAATTAAATTTCTATGCGAACTTAGTCCTGTTGAGTTTTGTCGACATTCGGGTATTTTATCTTATAGGCATGATCATAATCTTTCAGATCTAGCTTAAGTCTTAGTATTTATTTCGTGTATAGCAACGTACTACCTGTATTCTACGGTACTACCTGTATTCTTAGCTTACTGACACCATAATTAGCCTGCAGACCCGATGCTAGGTAGAAATTGAACAAATATGACCGATTGCTGGAAGACCTGGTAATAGACAAATATACATGTCCAGGTACGTTTAACAATCAGGTAAAACAGATGTGCGCGCGCATTGCTGGCACAGCTTTTGCCCCTATATACCTAGACCCTAAACACCACGCATCACTCGAGTTTGACCCTCAATCGAAGAACAGTGTGGCGCGCAAGATCGTAGTGGACTATTTGAACTTCCTTTGCAAATATATAGTGCCATTTTTTTGTCGAGATGAATCTTTGGAAACTCTTGACCAAATCGAGTCATTCCGAAAGTGCAGATGGCCTAGATTTCATTCAACGTCTACCATTAGAAATATCCCAAAATATTATTTCGTATTTAGATGAGGAATCATTGTACAACGCATCGCTAGATTCGCATACCTGGAGATCGGCTTCTATATCGACGTCCAAGTTCAGGAACAAAATTCGCCTTCACACATTAAGTCCCGAGGATCGAAAATTATACTATTATGGATATTATGCATATTATTGCAGAGAAGATAATCATTTCTTTATTTCGCTTGCCTTACTTATGCCATTGATAATTCTGTATTCATGGGTGTTATTGTATTCTTGTTTTACTAATTCGTTTAAATAAAAGAGTTTATTTTAATAATTTATTCTCCTTCCCATTTTATAAGTGTACTCACTAAGAGGATTTATTTATATCAAATAGATTTGCTAATATTTAACAAATTTAGCATCTGATTCAAATCAATCTCGTGAACTATATCCCTTTCTCAGTCATGGAAAAGATGCTCGAATGAAAGGCTCCCACTGGTGATTTTATCATTTTTCTCTGCATAGGAACCTCAAACAGGCTTATCATTTTGCGTATCAATTTGCGTTAAGATATGGCTAACTGTCATCCCAGTAGGTAACCGGGGACGAAACGCAACTTTCATTTTCATATTAATTTTTGATATTTTTCTAACGTTTCATTGCATTATACCTTTCTTATGTATATCGCAGATCTTACTCTTTTAAACTCATTCGTAGGGTTTGTTGACGGTATATGACTTAACCAGTCCCTCTTTATACAGAGGGAAAACTTACGAATATAACATTCTATCAAGTTTTGCTGGATCATGACTGAATTATATTTATTAAACATTATAAATTCCATAAATAATAAACGTTTTCTATATTTTTTTACAGCTAATCATTTTGCTGACAAGAAAATATGTTCTTTTCTCAATGCTTATCGTCATAAAAAAACAAACTGTTCTACAATTAACGACGAGTGGAAAAATATGAAATGCAAGCTTAAAAGTAAAAAAAGCATTAAAAGCAGCGTATAAAACGATAACGATATCCCTAGCTCTCGCGTCTGTTTAGCCTCGCAGTTCAGAGAATTACAAATCTAATTGACGTGTGTGTGTGTCAAGAATAGCCGGTTACGAAAGAATCGTTATAAAAATTTAACCGACACGCTCGCCACCCGTACTGCCCCATAAATCATCAACGATAAATATCCTATACACTCACTGTGGTTGAACGATCCCTTCTGCCTCATAAACTGTGCGATGGTCATGTTGTCCTGTCCCAGATAGAACACGTCCTTCTTGGTGTTCTCGGGGAGAAATTTGCTCTGCCAGAGTCCCTTGAAGTATACGGCATTGGCCAGTACGGCGTCGGTAGTCTCGTCTATCGCGTTGGCAGGCAGCAAATCGCGTATGTTGCCGCGGGTCATGTTGCTGACCCACTCGTTTATGTGGGCCCGTACGCCCGTTGGATTCGCCTTGAAGTCGGTCTTCTCCAGCTCCTCGGCGAAGAAGTCCAACATGCACTCGCGCAGTTTCTTGGCGCTGCTCAGCCACATGCGATTCGCCACCTTGTAGTCGTAATTGCTCGACGAGTTCTCCTGCGATTCGGATATATATATATTTCTGTGTTAATGGGATTTGCGTATATATATATAAATGTAAATTACCGGTGGATTCTAACGGAAACAGTGACATATACGTTGCATTGGAGGAGAACATTGGTTGAGTCATAGTGATGTTCACTAAAATATACACGTAAAAATAGCCTGTACAGCGATTTCGCGATTGATCAAGGATAACAGTTCTCATCAACAACCTATAGTGATCATTATGTTCTAAAGTCAACCAATATTGTCCTTGGAATTCCAAAATTTGTTCAATCTAACGAATACTTTGGTCGAAGCAGCGAATTTCACAACTACATATTCGTCCTTCGTTGGACTCGTCGGATATTGCGAATCGTACAAACGGATACCGGCTCTAAGAATCCAAGCGCGATAGTCATCCCTGGGCTAAAACATGGAACTCACCTTGCGCAAGTTCTCGATCGACTTCTCAAAGGCGTAGAACCTCTGCACGTCGGTCTTGGAGAAATCCTCGGGCACGTGTAGGGCCTTCTTGAGGGAAGCCTCGGTCGGTCCACGGGCACCGAAGTAAGCCAGTTGCAGTGCCTCGTGAAGACTGTGCGGACTGAAGAAGATGTTCTCCTGCGTGTCTATGTCGGCGATCTTCTTCAGGGTCTCGAGGGCGAAATTGAAGCGCGCGTTGCTCAGTATCTGGGCGGCGTCTTGACGCATCATCTGGGGATTGTCGTTGCCAACGAGACACTGGCCCCGACTAGACCCGAGAATGCTCGCGACAACCAGGAGCATCGATAGTCCTGACATTGCTGACACCTGGAAAAATGCGATAGCGAGATTAGAATCGCCATTGTAATTTAGTTGTATAGATCAACTGTGAGTCGCGTGAAATTGTTATCTTAAAGTATCTATATATGTATACAGCGCTGACGACATGGACGCAAGTAAAAGCTACCGCGCGTTTCACTGAATATTTATTTCGTCTGAAGATTTCCAGCCAACTACGTCCAAATGGTTCCGAGAACGAATGGAGCAATCGATGCCAAATGACCAGCGTCGCATGTTCGCTTATATTTCATGATTTTCCTTATCTTGCACTGCTCTTTTGTGCACTTTCGCAAATAAGAATTGCTTTGTCTTCGAAAGCACTGAAAAAAAAAATACTCATACAGTAACGATAACGTTAATAATAATCGATGAATCCCAACGGACCACGTGTCCACGATGCAGAACACTGTTTCGGAACGGAAGGAGCGCGCTTTAGTTCACGCGCGGATGAAGCGGAACCCAAAGAGCTTACGCAAAAGTGCCGATAATGCGGGCACCAGGCAAAAGTGTCTCCGCGTACTTTCCCTCAACAACGCACGCCGACGCGCGTCTGTCTCTGCGTGCGTGTACAAACTCTTGCGTTGCGACATTGCACATCGGACACAGTGTATATACGACTCGCACCCATATATTAACCGTATATAATTTACGTGAATGGCATTCGCGATACATCGGTGCATCACATCCTATATAAATGTATCTTCGGAGTTGGCTAATACAGAGGACTCGTCGTTGATAATTCCGATCCGATATTTGCTACCTGCATAATTTCAACAGATTGCAATTCCAGGAATGAGTTTGAATGTTATCGTTCGCTTTCGTCGGAGCGATGAGCAGAATTAATTGAGAAACTCTTGTATCTAGCTCAGATTAATCCTCCATCGCAAGGGGATACGCGGACATGGAAACACGACTTGAACCCGGTTCTTTATCAGACTTCGAGTACAGAGAATAATGGTAGTAGTGTGTGAAAAATCTTATCGTGCGTCACGAGGAGATGACAGCCGTGTCGCGTGTATTGCCCGGATAAAATTGTTGTATTATAGTGGCGTACGTACTTTGTGGAGAATCGAGATGAGAAATACTAATTTTTTTATCTCCCATAGTGGAATTGCACTTTTTCATTAGAAATTTTCCATAATAATAAGAATGATAACGTCGTTGAAAGTAAGAAAAAACATGTATATAAATGAATAAAATGGATTCTATTTAACGAGCAATCGTGCGGTTGAACATTTTTGTCTACGTGCATTATTCAACGTCGCGACTCGGTTCGTTACAAAGCCGTGTACTTTGTAAAAGTAAAAGTGGAATACCGATTAGAATTTTATGCTCTCTTCGACGAACGCTCATTTGCCTCCGTATAATAATTAGTTCATTCATCCTTTGCACATTGTTCTTTTTAGAAGCAATTGTACATATCTTTAAATTTATTACATCCATGAATAAAACACGCTTTTTTCGTAACCCTAACGAGATCTCTCTACAAGATTGATCAGAAAATAACGCAGCAAAACCGCATCCGAATTCGTCAAATCTCGTGTATTTACATTATTCGCTTACTAGATAATAGCCAAGCTGTTGGAGCAAAGTATATCCATCCCGCATGTAATAAGAAAATGAAAATAATTTCAAAATAGCGAAACAATGAAGCCTGTGTATAACCGCGAGAAGCCGCAATTTCAAAGAAAACCGCGCGCGCAAGAGTCATTTAAATCCTCGTTGCGGACGTTCGAGAGCTAAAGAGCAGCTCGTTTATATATCCACCGCGATTAAGTCCTGAGCGGCTCTTACACACTATATGTATATCCTCGTTCTCGGCGGGCTTTCATAATATTAATGAAACGACGACCGGCGCGCGGTGCTGGCGGCTAAAACGATGCGACACTTGTACACTTATACTGGAGCTCAAAAGCACTTTCTCGCGAGGCGGCGCGCGGAGAGAAAGCGAGCCGCCGCGGCTTTTGGCCGCTCGCCCAACCGATCCTAAGATAATACACGTACTCGTACACACCGGATCTCGCGTTATTTTTTTCCCCTCTTTTATTGTTTTGTTCTCCCACGAAGAAGCTCGAGAAGAAGAGGAATAAAAATGTCATTGCTGTAACGACCTTTGAGAAACGGCCCGCGCGCGTTGTTAAAGCCATTTGGTTTTGTAGGTCGCTATTCGCGTTGCAAGGCCGCGTTCCAGATATCTTCGATCTTCTCTGCTGCTGCTGCTGCTGCTACTGTGAGCTTGACGCGGTGCTTCTTAACGAGCAACCGGGCAGTTAAATCGTGGAAATTACTCGCTCGGTTCCGATGCTCTTTTACTATAGTGAAAATGCTGTATGGAGATTTAACGGTCTGCGAAATCTTGAGAATATCCTCTCTTTTTCCAATCCTTGATCGACTTCTCAACGAGTGTATGAATTTATGGGCAATTTATGACGATTAGATCGAAAACTATACGAGACGGTGGATGGGAATACAAAGCGAAAAAGCAGAGGAATAAATGTACCGTTGAGGTGAAATGGTAATTGAGTACGATAGGGTTATTTCCTCCGATGTAAAAAGAGATGGAGAAAGAGACGGTATGCGCTTAGTACGGGAGTAAGAAAAAAAAAAAGAAAACACGATATGCGGACATCGATCGGAACAGATTTCAAATCTACCACTGCGATCGAGAATAATAAAAAAAAAATACTTTGAGTATTTCACCCAATCATTCCAGTTTCCTTCACAAGTTCACAGTTTCATTAAAAGATTTCTCACTGAATCCCATCAGTTTACGTAAGACTCAGCAGCCTCGCCGGCACATATAAATTTCATCGGTCTTCCATGAAAAAAAAAAGAGAATTGCAATACACGCAACCGGCGCACATTCGACACTAAAAGGATTATACGCGGATATTGGATTTTTGCGCCTATACCCGTACACTAAGCGTATCGGCAAAGAGCGCGCGCCTTCCGCGAAGAGCAGTGAAAGCGCGTGCGCGCGCACGGATGACGTCATCGGTCGCAGACGCGGGTCCGGCTTTCCTATATAGCATCTCTCTCAAAATTGACGCGCTGTATGAGAATAAGCCGGACACAACGAGATATTCATCGCGCTAACGGCGGATCTAATTTGTCTTTGAAAATATTCACGAACGCGTGCATAATTAGTCGTTTGTATCGCTCTGAATTAACGATGATTGAAGGATAAACATAAGTGTCTAATTTATGCTTTATGAATGTTGGCAAAATTGGGCTTTTTCTCATCGAGCTTCGATTTAATTGATATACGTATTTTCTTTAAAAAGCCTGCACAATAACTATTATTTTCAGCACGATTCGAGCACTGCCTTGATATTTCATCATTGAGCTTGGAGGAGGGAAAAAAAACAAAAGCTGCATCGATTAACGACCCTCATGCGTGTGCTGGTCGTGAATATATACGCCAACACGTAAAAAGTGATAATCGTGACTCGGGAATAAATGTTGAATTGGATGCGAGTGAATTCAAATGGGCTGCAATAAACTCCACCGAGTCGAACGTTCTTCTTCAGCTCTTTTAAATCTCTGCGTTGTTCTTACATATGCATACGAGGAACATATAGTGTTTTTATATTTCATGCGCTTATCCAGTAAAAGATAATTTATTTAAGCATGCGCTATATTACAAGCTCATTCGGACCCAGCTTTCTTGCGCCAAAATCACACGTTTTGTGTTTGAGCTAGGAGAAAGTTCGCGATTATTCAGCAATATGTTTCATTTGTCTCGAGATAAAATCGAACTAATTTTGAGCTGCTTTAGTCATGGTACATAAAAACCTGTGAAAAGTTTTATATATAAACTCTTTTCCAATGTTATTTTCTTTTTGTCATGCTTTCACCGTGTCGCGCGCTTGAAATATCGCTCGTAATCTTCGCTCTGATATTAATTAAAGAACTAGCATCCATAAATATTTTATTATTTAATCCCTAACGCTCGGAATGTCAACTCGTGGATCAATATAATCTAGAAAATGGTGTATTTTAAGACAGCAATGGAGGAAGGAAAAAGTTCTGCATTGTGTGTTGTCAAGCTGCGAGCAACACGAGATCAAAGTTACACATAATGCAACGCTTAAGTTTCCTCGTACACCTACATACTGTCAATATTGAATAATGCAAAAATAGACGGCTTGCATATCCCGCAAGAACATCAGGTCAAAAAGTGATTCACGCGGCAACGCGTGAATAAAGTATCCTGACCCGAATATATATCTTAAATAATCTAAAACATCTTCATCTTTTATTATTGGTATAAGACTGAAAAATGCCACCCATCTCGTGCGACCCAACGAAAAGGTTGTCCACGCTCATATCCAAGGATTACAAATGGAAAACTCTCTCGGGGACAATAAGCAACGTGTACTGTTTACTCGCGGCAAGGCTATTCTATCGGCGGGATCAGCCTCGGTATGTGTATTATAGCCGAGAAGCGACGACTGCTCGCACGACGCGGAATTCCGGAAATGCTAAATACGTAGGCCTCCTAATTAACCCTATTATATATATAAGTAGCAGGTGTGCATAGCGAGATAGTGAAAAAGGGATTGAAAGAGAAATATAGAACGGCGCGAAGGTCCGGCTTTCATATAACGAAGACGGGGACATACGAGCCGGCGCGAAGCTGGATCTATGATAACTTATCGAACTCTCTCTCTCTCTCTCGGTCTTAATGGGGTGTATGAGGTCGCCGCTGATATCGCGGCTCTCCGCTGTACGTTTTCGCTTTGCCGGATGATACGTTGAATAACGTGATGTTGTGATCTTTGGCTGGTGGGCATACGGTTTTGGCAAACAGTTTGTAATTGTAGCTTGGAATTAATTTGCTGGTAATTGCTCGTGACGTTTTGATAGAGACGAAACGGAACTGTAATGAATGTATAGAATAATGCGGAAGAGTGTTCTTTTTTTTGGCTGGCAATTTTAGAATATTTTACGAGGTTTTGTGATTCGTATTTAAAAAAAATAAGCTTTAGACAACGTTTCATAAATCCTACACTATAAACTTTCTATTTTTAAGCGTTACGAGTAGTACCAAACACTGAAAAACAGTTTAATTGCCATTAGCCAGCGTTCAATTAGAACCGCTTCTTTCGTTTATATATATAAATGTGCGGTGTGAGCTAAATGCGTCAATAACGTACAACTGCTGATCCCGGCATTTTTGTCAAGAACTCATGTCGGTTCGCAGCTGGAAAAATTCCTCGAGCTCGTAAATCATAGTTGCAAGTTCATCTTGATTGGCGGTATATACATAAGAGCTACTGCGATACGAATGTTTCAATAATTAATTCATGACAAAGTGTCGGAGCTTCTTGTAACTTACATAATTAGTATAATTACTTTTATCATTTCATTATACATTTAAATGAGTATACAGAAAACAAGTTGCCCGAGCCGAGTGATGATATATTTACAATGTTCAAAAGTAGTATGGCTGGAAACTTTTTTTGCTGTCCAGCACGACGATAAGTAATCTAATAAAATTGAATAATTCATTCTTAAAGCTTTCCACGTCCCGTTTGAAAACAATCATATATGATCAACCCGACGCATAAATAATAACGTTTTAAATTTATCGCGATTTATTTATGCAGAACAACAAACATCGAATTCGCCAGCACAAACGATTCGATTCAACATATCCACCGCTCAGCAAATAAAACTCGTTCATTATCGACGTAAAACCACACGATTCAGCATACTCATCTTCGCTAATGACGCAAAAATAATAAATAATAAAAAAAAACTAGACTCTCTCTTATTCTAAAATATTCCAGCGCATATAGAGCAAAACTTGAGCATAATATAATCTCTCGGTAACGGCAGCTGCACAGAACAATATATCCGAGTCAAAAGCCAAGCCCTGAACTTTCACCGCGACAACCGGACACGCTAGCATACGTCAACCACACACACACACACACACACACACAATGCATAATCCACACTCACCGGACTGGACATCGTGGATGGGTCGAATCCGTCTCTCTTCAACGTTATATAGAAAACCAGAGAAGAAAACTGCGCCGTGCGTTTGTGTATTACACTGGAGTCACTGGAGGCCTAAGGAAGATCCGCGGTGCGTAACGAAGAAATGGACGAGAGCTAGTCTGCGGCAGTATAAGCTGTTATACAGGACGCGTGTGTCGCGCGCCTTCGGCGAAAACTGATTCAAGAAAGCAGCTGAGCCTTCCTTTTATGCCTCCCCACCCATTATATCGCTATATATATATACGAGCGATGCTCGGCACTGTACAATATCCATACTCCCGAGCGCGACGCGGACCTTTCGACGAGGAAACCGCCGGCATTATCGCTTCTCTCTCTCTCTCTCTCTCACTCAGTCTCAACACACACATACCGACTGTGTCAATAGAGTTTTTCAGCGCGGTTGTCTACGTGTGCGTTGGCGCGCAAGCCAAGAGATCTCGTGTGTGTTTTTGCTTTCGATCCTTTTGTAAACGCTGGGTTTTTCTCGCCGCTGTTGTTATACGTGCACTCGTTTGAACTTGGACGAGTCTCGAGAGTGCACCCGCCTAATGGACCGTACTTGGAACGTGCGACCCTTGACAATTGTTACATCTTGCGCCTGATGCTTCAGTTTTGTCCTTTGACAAGTATATAGGGAAAGTACGCGCCTGAGTGTGCGGAGATTTCGAAGGATATCCATTGCGAGCAGCTCGATTGTATGCGAAGTAAAGAGAAACGATATCGTTCATTTTGGATCCAAATTGACAATTATAAAATAGAGATGTGACGCGGAGTAAACGATTTTCCTTGCGTACAATCGATGACACTACACTATAATACATATTATCTCTCCATATTCAATTGCTGGCAGAGCTGTACATTACGCGGCTAAGGTCTCTTCGTTACATAAAGTAAAAGCGCAATATAATATTGCTTTTTAATTGGATTACGCAATCGATTCTGTACACGATTCAAACTCATTATCGAAAGCACATGTATTTTCTCAAATAGTTCTTGATTAAAATATTTATCTCGATCTTTTAATAATTATTTGAAATAATGTGCGTGGGTTTAATGGAAAAATAACAATTTTTAAATATAGAAAAAAATATATTTTCAACTTGCCAATTTTCTACGAGGAATCCGAAAATCGTATCTGTAGGATATCAAATTTAATTCATCAACTATAATAACTTTGGAAGCTGTTTGAACAGTAAAGAAATACCGAGTCGATTAAATCGCGCAGATATAACTGGGGTATTTAATAATCTAATCGTATACACTTAATTCTCTTTCTTAGATAACTATTATATATACTTACAAAAACGATACGCAGATTATTGTTTACAATTACAACTATTATTAGTCAATGTTGTGAAACGATTGAAAGAGAGTTCCAGGATCTTTTCCTTCAATTTCCGTTTTAAATATTGGTTGTGACGAAACTGTAGCTTATTCCAAGTGTTTTGCTACTTTGCTGTCAATGACTGTAAATAGATTGTCGTAATTTTTCTACTTCTTTCAATTTCTATATAACTATTTCACTCTTATAAAGGAAAATAATTATAGTTAGATTTTCTATGCATCATGAAATATGACGATAATTGCTTGCATCAGCGTATGCAGTTTACTTTGGCGTATACGTAGAAATTACCTAATTGCTAGACCTGGAAGCCATTGACTATACAATTATTCCACGAAACAGTGCTCGAAATAACCATTTTTTGTAAATTATTTATTTAAAAATCTATCAGCCGCAGCTTCCATCCCAAAATAGAGAAGTTAGTTTTTCATTTATGTTATGCTAATATAAATATAGATAATTTAATTACTCAATTGCTTTTCTATTTCAAGTATAACGTTTCTAAATTTTATTCACTATAGATCATTTTATTATAAAAAAAAAAAAAATCGAACTTACAAGACAATAAAGAAACACATTTCTACAACAGCTGCTGTCGTTTCTATGGCATGAATGTCTTAAATGTGAAAATAAAAAGGTAAATCCTGACCTCGCGCTGATCTTGACATAGGCACCCAAATATTCAGTTACGTAATCAAGGCAACCAAACATGACCTCATAATACACTATCAATTATCTCAGATATCTTTTTACTGCATCTTATTTTCAAATTATCCGCATATGAATCAGATAAGTGATGGATTTAATATTAGAGATGCTTATTCACGAAACTAGAACCGCACTCTCTTTTTTCACCTGAACATTTTTGACAGATACTATTCTACCAAAATCACGCTCATCGATATATCAATTCAAGTCCTTACTCGAAACTGCCTGAACAAATAATCCGTAATGAGCGCATGTGAAAACATACTTTTTTTCCATGTCACGCCAATGACAAGTCAAACACTGGGCACTTATACCATTCGTTGACTTAACGAGAATTCCTAAAAAAAACACACATATGTACGCTTCTAAGCTATCGAATCTTAATTCGCCAATTATATCGTTTGCGCGCGCACAATTTTACGCTCTCTGCAATGTTTTTTTTCACCGCGCGGATTTTCCCAATCGCTATTGTCATTAACTTCTTTTTTTTTTCCTATCTCTCGCGGTACACACATGAATAACACATGTGTCTCTTTCTCTCAGCTCTCGTATACCAATGTAAGGGCGCAAAATTTTCAAGAACACGCATACAATATGCATCCGAAATAATATCATGGCAGCTCGCGTTTCTTTTCTCTTCGGCGGAAAGGGACCAAGGCTCCAGACGTCTCTCATGCTCAATATAATCTCTCTCTCGGGAATCCCGGACTGCATGATGGCAGAAAGCGAGATGATCCGTTGTGCAGCGGCGATTCCTGTAAAAAAAAAGAGAAGAAGGAGAAAAAAAAGGTATGTGGGCCAATGCGCCGTTGCCGTGTGCGGGGAGCTGTTTTCAACAAAAACGCACTTATGCATATACAGTTATACACTCTATTATTCGGAGCTGCCGTGCAGCTTTGTTTCCACTTTGCGCCTTTTTGCGGGATGAGAGAGTTGGGAAATCGTTTATATATATATATATATATGCATGTATGTAATTTAATTTATTGAGAACCAGTTTGGCGTTATCGAAGAAAGTTTTGGGTGACGGGTGCTGTTGCGAGAAAACTAGAGCGGAGCGAGTTGCAGTTGTTAAACGAACAGACTTATACAGGCTTCGAAGTGTAATTCGTATGTAAACTTCTGTTGATACGATAAAGTGTCGCTATTATAATATGCAGTGCCGTTACATTTGTAAAATGGCAAGAAGATGGCACAGTAAATAAAGAGACTTTCGTTTCTGCTTTCAAACTCATTTTCGATCAGACACGAATAAAGCAATTAACGATAATTAAAGAATAGTGCATTATACCAATATACTCTGCAATTGCACTATTAACATTAAATATGAGTAATTGAAACCTTTAAAAATATCGCTATCGTTCTCAACATCTGGAACGAATAAATTTAAAGTAAGCGAAAAAAGGACTTTTCCTGCACCAATGGAAGCAATGTAATGTCTTGAAAATTCATTGTGTATTTCTATTTCAATACAGTATGTGCGATAATATTTTCTTTTCTATCAAATATTGACTGAATCACTTTGTTTCGTTGATTCATAGTACTTTTTGTGCATTTTATATGTTTCAAAGCCCGAAAATTCTATTCCTTCTAAAGTAACTATACCAACAGGTTGACTACTTGTTAGTCGCACGCGTCATGCTTATACATTTTTCAGTTTTTTTTTATTTTTAATTTTTATGCAACAGTCTTAAAAGGTTGTTAAACTAAATATTATAGATCAGATCTAAGTAAATCATCTGTTTTCTTGCGTGGAC
This sequence comes from Megastigmus dorsalis, assembly GCA_900490025.1. Lineage (NCBI taxonomy): Eukaryota > Metazoa > Arthropoda > Insecta > Hymenoptera > Megastigmidae > Megastigmus > Megastigmus dorsalis. The sequence goes on along the minus strand of UELU01143177.1, from coordinate 23,523 downwards.
TAAAAGTTGGCATAAACCCAATATAAGCCATAAAACAGTTAAACATTTAATTTATTTTAACGATAAATAATCTCTAACGAGTTTTGCAAGATATATTTTATGCATGCATATACACGCTATTGTTGTTTGAAATAATAAAAAATATTTTCACTGAAATAAGATGAAAGCTCTCGTCCTTTGCTTACTTTACTTCAAGTTAATATCGTTATCCATGACTTTTAAATAATTGCAGCTCTGTTAAACGGTAAAATACATGTGTAAAATTCACGCTCTTACACTATAGTGAGGTCAGAAATTCTAAAAATATCCTTTGAATCTCTACCTTGCGTGGGACAATGGGATATGAAAATTACTCTGAAATTGTCAACAGGCCTCGCAAATGAAGTTTTACTTACTTACTTTAGTCTGCTTGTATACATTAATTTCAGTCACTGGCTTCAAGTGTATATTAGATAACTTTCCAGCGGGAATTAATTTCCAGCAATTTTGAGGTTTACACTTCCTCGAAAGGAGATTATTTTTTTCTTAATCATACCATTATTATCAATTGTAACAGCTATAATTGTGACTCCCAAATCGTACACTGCTAAATAGTAAATGATAACAAAAACCAAATGTTTTACATAAATATTGTATGTTAATACTGATAATTTGACTACTTCTACTTAGTAGCTCTAGACTAGTTTGAAATTTTTAAGTTTCGCGAACTTGAGTAGATTGTGACCTAACAGAAAACGGAAACAAGTGTCGCCGAGACTGACCACAAGATAACGTTTGAGGTCAAGACGAATGCTACCAACGATGAGCGTATCCGGGAGGACTTCCAGAACAAAAAAAAAACAAAAAAATTAACTTTAACAGGAAAACATCAAGCTCGCAATCCCATTAAGCTACTCAAGCATATTCAGTTGAATTTCAAAATGCGTGAAGCTCAAAAGTCCCTTGGTACGAAAAAAGCTGCTTTTAGATTTAGCGGTTATTATTGTTATGTAATGAATAAAAAACCTTAACAAATTGGAGCTTGAAAGAAATTGCCCTGCAAAAACTGAAACTCGCTAATCAGCATTGACTAATTATCTGCTATCCCGCATTGTCTGTCCGTGCTCGGACCACATCCACTAACTTTGTGCGGTATGCTATGCATATCAATTCGATAGTGTATATAATGGTATTAAGTATACCTCGTCATAGAGAGCGGACTATTTTGCAAAATATCTATTTCTTATTTCGTGATCTATTTAACTTATGCCTAATGTAGTTTCTAATTGAAAGTAGAATCACCTACTATTCTCCTTTGAACGTAATTCAGCTGCGTTAAATTTTAAAGATATTTCAACCTTCAATATCTGTTTCACTTAGATTATTTTAGAACTGAAAGTTGCATATTCGTTACTTATTTGTAACATTGTGATATTTTTATATTTGTATATCTTTTTTTGCTACTTAATTATATATAATATAGCGTTATTTTAATTTTTTTTTCTGAACACTTTTTGTTCCAACACACAATATTCGATTGTTGCATAAGCTATAATATTATTAATAGTGCGAGCGATGTCCATATCGCGCTTCAATCTTTTTTTTCTCCGCTAATTTTAATTACACCTGTAAGAATCAATCAATTACAAGACTTCTTAATAGAGTCATTTTTTTTTATGTCAAGTAACAGCTTGTCATTTTTTCACAATATTTTAATTATTTCACATTGAATATTCTCGCAAAATGAGTCTCAAAAATCCATATTAAATGACAAATAAAATATTGTCGTAAAAATCATCGGATGATATATAGAGGAACAATAGAATCATCTGTAAACGTGAATAATTCTAGAAATATTAAATGTACTCTCATCTTTAATATTATCCGTTTTCGATGATATTTTTTTATTCATTGCGTATATCTTTTTATACCGTTGTATAAATTACATCACAATTAAAGCAAAACCGCGGAATAATGCGTTCCGATCGGCACAATGGTTTTTAATGCATTATAGTGAAATAAGGATATTGCATAATTACCAACAACGATATTGATAAATTTGTCATCACTAACAAGACCGCAAACCACTGCTCGGAAAAAATAATCTCAGAATCGAATCTATCGATAAAGAATAATCCTCCCAAAGCACAATAATTTTTACAGGAACAACAATCAAATTCAAAACAAATCCATCCTCGGTCACGCGCGACAACACCGATCATTGTAAACGGAAAACAGTAATGCAAAAATGGAGAGGAAAAAAATAAAAAAAAATAAAACGAGGAAAGACTTCCTAGCGTATTAATACACGCATCCACACGCGAGGAATGGATTAAATAAGCGCGGCGCGAACTAGCTCTCCTAAACAAATGCATATATAATCAATTGCATGAGAGGTGTGTGTGCGCTTAGGAAAACCCAGGTCGCTCATAAAGAGCTAAGGCATATATGCTCGCCAGCGATTTACATTATGCCATACATATATTCTCTAAGTTGCCATTGTCGAGCCGCTGGAGCACCTACGTCTGGGATTTCCCAGATTAGTTACAGGTATACATCTGTGTAATACGCGCACATGCATGCATGCTCGTGTCTGAGGTCAAGTTTATACGTTCATTTCTAAGTCATATATATATATATATACATATTTGCACACACGCGTATAATCCACTGCTGAGCGCATTATATACTTTTAAACTTGACTCGAGCATATCGAGGATCGCGATCTATATAACGTCGTCCTTCGCCAGCGATCGTGACATTTTTTTTTTCACGTTCCTTTTGGTTTCCTCTAATTCACTTCCAGCGAAATACATTTCTCAAGTCGATGGGATGGTGTAGGCTAATCGGATTTCGTCGGGGCTACGCGTTCACGTGATGATTTGCATCCCGCGAAGGAACGATTTTATGAATATACGCATTATTCACGCTGACTAAAAATAGATGAAGCTAAGAAATGCGCTTGCCTTGAATGTATGGGAGCTTATGTATCTCTTTAGCTTTGATTTGAAATTGAAAGAGAAATTCATTTGACTATTTATCAACAATATGTTCAAATCAAGATGATTGGTAATGATTAAAAACAGATTCCATCGATATTGGTGATCGTATAAAAATTCATTCAAACTTTAACGTGTGAGAGACTTAAAAATTTTTTTGTGATGCACACAAATCGATTTACTTTCTGTATTTTTATATCCAATAATTATTTTGGACTGAACACAAATAAGTTTTGTACCCTTGCGAGGGACACTTGTGTTCAATGTGATGTAATGGCTACTCAATAGGGCCTGAGGCTTAAAAATCAAGTTTTTGCGTCATCACTGACTTCGCGCCCTAGGTACGTAATAGAATATTATGGAATCCTTATTCAATAATAATAATAATATCTTTCACAGTACTGGTACTTTAGAAATCATGCTATACAATAACAGCGCTCGATGCCGACAATATTCAAAGTTGGTTCATCAGTCGGTAAGGAAAATATTTTTTGGTAAGCAATTTCCTTCCATACTTACATTCTCTAACATTACAAATTCTATAACCGTAAGATGGTAATTTACTGCATTGCAATTATAGTATTAAAAAAATGAACTACAGAAGTGGCCAATATGAAATAATGTTACCGTTATCAGTTATGATCATTGGTAAGCAAGTATAAACACCAAGTCATAGCCGGCGGTGATAGAACTATTATTTATATTTATTTATGTTATATTTATTTATGACAAGTATAATGTAATCGAGAATCAGGATCTTGGAATAGGTTATTGGATAGGAGGAACTCTTTTTACTGCAGATTTTATAGTCGCGAACCAAAGAGTCGCAGAAGGATTTATATACGTATATTTTTAGAGAGAGAGAATAGTATTGAAAGAAATATATACAGAGATATTCAAAATATATAAATTTATTAATTTACTTTTCAGTATAAGATTAACAGTAGCGTGGTTTGATATTGAGTCGAAGTGTGATAATTGATTACTTCTCGTATCAAAAACAAAATGCGATATGCATCCACACCTGGTGACAGGAGCGAAGAAAGGGGCAATCCACTTAAAGAACATGACAATATATATAACAATTACGTAGTCGCTAAGGCCACTCTCTGTCGGGCATCCAAGCTGTAAAGACGTGCATAAATAAAAAGGAATTTTAAACTATTTATTATGTTTATTTTATTGGGTGTGTATGTGAGTCTGTTCCATCACCTTTGATCGGGTTTTCTCGCAACTACATACAAACATAACTCGAGCGCGTTTGGATGTATAGTCGACTCCGAGCAACAACGTACCAACTACGGAGAGAAAGAAAAACGGTACCAACTCAAGAAAATAGGCAAGAAAGTAACAATTCAGGAACATTAGCAAAAACGTACCAATTTAGAAAAATAGACAAGAAAGTAGTAGTTCAGGAAAATAGGCAAGAAAGTACCAACTCATCGGAAAATTTTTTTTTTTTACTATAATTTAAGTTGGCAATACATCGTTATTTTAATATTACCGCATGAAAAAATAAACGAATAATTGGAAGTATTTGTTATAAATATAAAAATAAAACTAATATATCATAAAATTATTATTGTCTATGTTTGTTTATGTTTGTTACTATTTATGACAAATTAGTTTTAATTATACATTTTATTTATTTATTTAGTAGATGCAATCATACACATGCAAACTGAAAATTTATTCTTTAAAAATGTTTAGAGCCGAAATATTTCTTCCACCATACGACATATTCTACAACCAAAATCTGAAATAGGATTTTTCCTGGAAAATCTGGTATAAGAAATTCCTCCACTGACCCGACGATATACTCTTATCAATTTCATGCGAATCTTCGTGACTAATCGACGACGACAATAGAAACGCGGCATGAAGTTTTAGTACGAACAGACTGCGCAAAAGTAGAAGTATTCGCATATATGTATAGTAGAGGACTTTACAGAGTTACCGAAGCAGCTACTGACAGATACACTCGTGAAAGTGAAGTGTGATTAAAGAAGAATATTGTCAACTTTTCTTTGCATAAAACTATTTTCAATCAACATATTCACGTTATTTTGTATTGATTAGGTAGAATAATTATAGACTAAATACTATGTAAGTAATACTAATTCAAATATTTTATTAGATTATTATAATATATATTATCAATAAATGAGTACTTTTTTATATTTTTAGATAAATTGAAATAAAAATTTATCAAAAATCTTTAGCTTTTTATAAGTCGTGATGGGTGTGTCTAAAAATTGTTCATTATAAATGGCGCTACATTTACAATTCTATATATATATGACAGTATCAGGGAAAACACACTTAAATTCTTATTACTTAATTTTTAAAAACATTTCTTACAATTCTAAAACTTTAGCCTCATATAAATCTTCATTTAGATTCAGTGTTTACTTTCTTTCAGATTTGAACACAGTCTAAATTCTCTGAGAGAAGCTTATATATTGTTTCGCGAATATATTTTCTCAGAATTGAGAATACAGTGTTCTTATAAAATCTGCTAGAAAAATTTTTTTTTGCCTCATAGAGATCGATATAGTGTTGAATTTGTAATTCTATATATGTTTTAAATATCTGATCATTTTTAATGACGTCCATATGCAACTAGAATACTTTATTTTATTTTCCTTCGAATTATCATTTATACTTTCATTAACTGTTGACTAAAAGAAATAAAATTAATCTTATTAACAAACCGTCTATTAGTTTGCAGTAAATTCATTTTCCTAATATTTGAGCTGCCAAAAGATGAGTGAAATGAAGAGGTCTTTGGAATGCCCATTTACATGGGACATCGATCAAAAAGTTGTATCTGAATTTAATAGCTACACAAGCGATGACACTGATGACAGAGAATTAGAAGACGATATGAATAAAATGGATCATCCCCTTCTCCTATTGATGGATTACTTGACTTTTGCTTATGTCGACGTAACCACTAAAAAAGATTATAATAATGCACGGCTAAATCTTCAAAAAACTTCGGAGACTTGGAATAAGGCGATTGATCAAGTGTAAGTTTTAAGTCATTTCTATTTATATCAATAAACGGCTTCTCACGCAAAAGGTTGCTAGTACGGATCCCCCATCGATTTTGCTTTCAATTAAATACTCATTTACAAATTAAAGTAACATTTCTCTATTATTACAAATTATTACAAATAAAAATATTTTGGGAAAATACTGTCAAAATATATTACATTTACGTTTTCATTACAGGCAACTTGCGCAAGATAATATTTCAGTTAAAGTTTTGATTCACGTAATCGGGGCCACTAAGTATTACATATACAAGGAAATAGGAGATGCAACAGAAGCCAATAAAATTTTAGATGATTTGCAAGATTTCAAAAATTTCAATAGTAAAATAGACTTAGGTACTCTAAATGGATGCAAAAGTATGGTGTGGCATGTTCTTTATGAACCTGGCAAAAGAAACGCTTTACATTTTGCGAAATTGGCCATAGCACACAGTCCAAATTGTTCTCTGTGGCATTTCATTTTGGGAAAACATTTAAGATTCGTCAGGAGGGAAAAATTTGTCAATGTTCCTTCTGACGATGAAGTAACTGCTTTCTTAAAAGCCTATAATCTATCAAAATCACCGAATTGTGGAATTTACGTGTCACAAATGTTTAGAGAACAGTCCAATTATAATATGTCTAATAAAATTTACTTAGAAATTTACAATATGAAACCGACAAACTTGTATGTTCAATTGCGTTTGGCACTTGGTTTCATCAGGAAAAAAGATTTTAAGCGAGCAAAATCCTGTCTTGATTACGTTGAAAAATTCGCGCCTAATGATCGTAGGTTTAAACATTATAAAGGCATTTACTTTCAAAAACAAAATGATCTTCAGGTAATATCTTATATTTATATTATTCATGCAGTTTTCTAATTACGTATTTACACTAAGTTAACTTAACATCATTATAGTCAGCTGTTCAGTACTTTAAAGAAGCTGCAACAATGAGTAATAATTTTCAAGCAGAGATACAATACGTTTTTTGCATGCGAAAATTGGATAAGAAATTTGAATTCATAGACTATTGTCAAGCAATGTTGGGAAAATATAAACAGCATTTTCGTAAACAACAAATGTCCATCATACTCGCGCTGGAATACATTTTGCATAAGAAATATATAAATGCATTGAAATATTTTTTGGAAGGTATTAAACTGGATCCAAAAAGTGACATGTTGCAGGTATTTTATATCTATATAACATACAATTATTTTGGACAAGATTTGCAAGTAACTTTATGTGTAATTAAGAATATAATATGATTATATTTTGCCTTTTTCAGAAATTTTTCGACATGCGTTATCAAAAATTTATTGATATTATTCATGTTATTCGATCTGAGTTGCTTCCTGAAATCAAAAAACTTACTGTAATACCCATTGCTGTGAAAAATGAGGTTGAAGAACTCGATAATCTTATTCGTCATATTTCATAAGCAGTAATGAAGAGCACAGGATTATAAATATTTGAAACAAATAAGACTAAATGAATAAACACTTTATGAGACTATGTACGAGTTTACACTAGTATATCTACTAGTATTTTTTATATATAAATAAATAAAAAAAATAATTTTGTATATTTCAACGTTCAAGCGAAATCACTATATAATACATTTCATAATCGACGATTCTCAGTATTAGATATAAAGTTATTTGAAACATGAACAATGTATATATTATTTAATATCGAGACCGTTGATTTTAATGTATAATTATCTCTCGAATATAAATCAACAAATATATTTACATCTTTAATTTGTATTACTGTTTATGTGCGTACTTAATTAGCTTTCTGTACTAAAATCTCATTCTTTCGAAAACAGAATTTTTTTTCTGGACAGAAAAAAAGTACAACTCAACAACTGCCGGAGCCATTTAATTCTCTTTCTTTTTAATCGTGACATGCTTATTGAACATTATTTTGCTACCTGTGAATGTGTAAGCATAAGTGATTCAGTGAATTGATCGATTGATTATGTAATGGACCTAAAGTCTAGATATAGTGCAACTGCAATTTAAATTGTAGTTTAATTTCTTTAGCAAGTTATTAACTTGTTCAACTTCTTATTAATTAATTTCTAAACAAATAAAAATTATAATTTGGCAAGCTTTTCGCTACGAATTTGCCCTTTTTTACCATGTCAATCCTGAATTGCGTCGTATATAGCTTCTAAAGTACTATTAGTTATCGTTAAACAAAATTTCAAGTACTCGACAATGTTTTTTACTTAGTTTTTTTCTCGATTATATGTGCGTTTCGGTATCAAATCGATAGATATTCTATACAGTGCGTGCTAAACTGGCGTTTATACTTACATCAATAACTTTTAAACGAGCTTCTCAATCCTTCTAAACCCAATAAACACATGCGAACTTTTAGACGTCTTTAAACCCACTTAGAGTCATCTTTAGGAGATTCGTAGTCATAATATTGTTGTCTTTAAGAGTATTTCCAAAGTTGGTAGAAAAAATGATCTCTTTAGGAGCACTTTTTAAAGTTGACTTTTTCAAAAGAGCGCATTAAGAGGATGTCGGAGCATCCCCCCCTCTTCAATAGTTCGTAATTCCAAGTTTTTGGAAAAACGACAAGTCCAATAAATCTGATTTTTCACAGAATAATTAATTATGTTTAGCACTACAGCACCTAACTCCTAATATTTCTTGAAATTATAAATAAAAAAAGTTACACGCAGAAATGGGCTTTATCCATAATTTTAAGGTTAACTTTCATTGCATAAATATCTCTTACGTGTTCCAAGTTTTTGTATAAACGATAAATTCTATTCACATGAAATTGCACAGAATAATTTATTATATCGAGAACTAGAGCAAGTAACTCCCAGAATTCATTTTTACCATTATTAGAAAAAAATATAATTGAATAAAGAAATACGTTTATTGCTCCGACATCCCCTTAAGTCTTAGGAGGAGAGGGGGCGAGACAGAGAGAGACGAAGAGAAACGGAGAGGACGACAGAGAGAAAAAAGGAGTTTCTTGCGAAATTACCTGAAAACGCATCTCAATCACATAGTACGTCACGTAGAAGTCATTTTTACAACTTATGTTACTTTTAAATTTTGAATAAATTCTAAAAAAGAATATTTTTTATCTCTATCTAGAATTACGAAAATCGGTTAGAACAAGGATGAAATATAAAAAAAAAAATAAGTAAAAACACTTTTTTTTACCTAGATCGTGCTTTTTAAAGTTAGGGGCTGAAACTTGCACGTTCCTCATATATTTCCATAACTGTAGTTATGAAAAAAGTCCGATAAAAATTGAGCTTTTATGATTTTAAAATATATTTTTATGCAGAACGGTATTGATGTTTTGAACCAGACAAAATTTAAGAGTGTTTTAAAGTATATTCTTGCTATACAAAGATTCATTTGACAAGCTTTTCCCTGCGAATTTGCCCTATTTTACTATGTTAACCCTGAATTGCGTCGTTTATAGCATTTTTTATCGTCTATACATGTTTAAAGTACAATTAGTTATTGTTATACAAAATTTCAAGTGCTCGACATTGTTTTTTCCTTAGTTTATTCACGATTATATGTGAGTTTCGGTATCAAATCCAAAGTCATTCTGTACAGCACATGCTAAACTAGCGTTTATACTTATCAATAACTTTTAAACGAACTTCTCTATCCTTCTAAAATTTTGTGGCTGATATTGTATTGTTAAAATCTGCTTATTTACAAATTTTCAAGAGTGTGTCATAGTTTCGACTATATCGTAAGAGCATCCTTTTTTTTTGTTACGAAAAAAAGTACGCCTGCGTCTTTGAAGGTAATATAATAAGATCCAACGCGTTGATTCAAAATTTCTTGTGATAGCGTAGTATCTCAAGTCTCTGAAGTTTGGTGGCGCTAGTGCAACGTATATATACGGTACGAGGTAAGAGTGGCGTAAAGCATGCATTTTCTATACCTATATATATACGAAGCATGCGCGCAACTTTTAAGATATACGCTTGGACCGAACACACTCTTTCACGACAGTTAACTAGTAGCGCGCAGCGTGTATCTGTTCTAAGAACGAACACAATGATAAAGGATAGAAAAAATGAGGATAGTTAAACCGGAAATCAAATTTTATCGTGTTTTCACTTAAACTGCAGTTTGCAAAAAGCCAGTACTTTATTTTCTGTTCAGAGGGATTGCAGAATAAACGATCAGTAAGTAATTTTTATACATTTTCACAAAATTGAATTTTTAGAAATATCGGTTCTTAAGTGGCTTAATTATCAATGTGCACATTGAATTGAGGTATTTTGATATATCTATGTAACTGTCCAAACTAAAATTTATTCGACAATTATTAAAATGCATGAATTAAAATTCTATAACTGCGTATTAGTCCAGAATTTTCTAAACATATGAATGATTTGTTCAATTTCTGTGTAAAATACAATACAATTAAAGTGGAGCTCTACCAAAAATATATTTTTTTTTTAATTTTAAGAGTATACTTTTCATACAGTAGTATTGAGTTATAGATATAAAAAGAAAGTTTCACACCACCACACCAATTTTCAAGATATTTAAAGCCATTTTACAGCATTTATCCACTAAAATGACTCAAATTATAGGGATTGTATAAAAAGCTTCTTGCGCATTGAGTTTCAACCAAGATTCACCAAAAACATTTTCGCACTTACTTTAAACTTACACGTATAAGGTACCTGACTCAGATTAGTTCGAAATAGTTTTAGGAAAAAATAATTCATTTTTACACTGTTTAAACAAATAATTTACAAAAAAAAACATACTTTTTGACAGTATTTATGATAGTCACTTTAGACGGATAATGAATTTCATAAATCTAGTTCAGCTACCTTGTTACATTCACTTTTAACAATAAGTTCCTTCGATTACAAAAGCATTGTTTCAAAACTAATGCGCACGAAGATTTTTACGTATTGATAAAAGACATTCTGAGAAAAAAGTACTTTCATAAAAAATAAAACTAGTTCTATTAAAATGTTTAGTTTTAACAATTAATATCACTGCAACTATATATATATATATTTGTGTATTATCAGCATCATTAAAAAATATCACTGTTTCTGTCACAAAACTTAACCCTAAGGTACGAAGTGGAACGCAAAGATTTATTATTCACGTTTTTACAATTACAAAAATTGACTTTTAATTGATTATATACTAATGAGTCAAATTAATATAGACTCAAATAGATACTGTCATTATAGCGGCTTGCTTATAGCATTTTCTGTTAAAAAAATATATTAGTTTTTGAAAAAAAAAATAAGAAAAAAATGCAAACTTTCATCAAATTACGATAGATTTGCACCTTAAATGTTAGATTAATTTTTACAAATTATTCGTGCAATTAATATATAATTTATTTCCGTCTACTTATAAATTCCGCGTACTTACTTTATGGTTCATACTAATATGTTACATAACTTGAAAAATTATAGTTTTACGAATTCAAATTAAAAAAGCAGTTTAACAGAGTTATATGTTCGTATATAATTAATATACTTATTCGATGAAACTAGACAACTAAATCGCCGGTAACAAAGAGGACTCAGTTCAGCATCCCTTAAATTATTTTTACAGTATCGTCATTTTATTTATTGATCATCAAGGAATGATCGATAATAATCAAAAGCAAATAGACCTTCATTGTAACTTTATAGCCTTACAAGTAGTATGAGTAACCTTTTATCTGTGTACTAACAAAAGGAACTGATATGAGAGGAAAGCAAGTGACTCGTTAGCCAAAATACGATTCATACAAAGCTATTCTTTATATCCAGACGCAAGCAGTAGAAATATATATTTGACATTACTTTATTTATACAGAAATTCATTTATTTTTATTGGGTACTATAGAAAATATAGTGTATTGTATATGCACGAATGCACCCAAGCATTACTTAAAATAATCAAACCACCAGTAAAAATCCAATTTTCGAAAAAGAAATTTCAAAAAGTCTCTTTGTTTCAATGAATTTGATACAACTTTTCTAAACCGTACTCTATATTTATTTGGATGATGGTATTTGAAAGAAGAGAATTTAAACTATTGTAAACACTCTTTTTTTGTGTGTACTTTATAGGATGTAGAATGAAAAAATCAGGTACGGAATGTATGCCTCGACAAAAAATGTTTGACCACTTTTCCACCCGTAAATGGTTGATTCTTTTCGTAAATGCTCATTAAAAATTAAATAAAATTAGCGTTATAAAAAACTATATTGTTCCAGCAAATTTATTTCACCTAAACTTTGGACGGTCAAAGCATGTGTGAAATGGAAAAATCACTGGAATGCCCATTTACGTGGGAAATCGATACAGAAGTTGTGCCTGAATATGAGACTACAACTGTTAGCAAAGATTTAGAAAACAATTCTGTTTTTGTAGACCAGCACCATCCTCTTCACTTAATCATGAGACACGTAACATTTGCTTATACCGATACAGTCAGAAAGGATTATGATAATGCACGAAAATGTTTACAAAAAATTGTGAAGACTTGGAATGACATCGATCAATCGTAAGTTTAAAACAATATATTTTTAATTGCAGAAAGTCTATATACATTCGTATATCAATACAAAAACAGATTTTACATACGAAGACGAATAATAGTTTTGTTAAAGTCGCCGTCTCTTGTGCGAAGACATTATCTATAAATATAAATCGCTTAGTGCAATTAGCTTTTTGTAACTGCAAAACGAAGCCAGTCTTTTTATCATTTTCAATTTGCTTTCAGGAGATTGACTAAAGAAAACATGTCAGTTAAAGTTGTTATACACATAATAGAGGCAACTAAGTATAACACGTACAAGCAAATAGGAGATTCAACAGAAGCCAGTAAAGTTCTGGTTGATTTGCAAGATTTCAAAAATTTCAATAGTCAAATAGACTTAGGTACTCTAAATGGATGCAAAAGTCTGTTGTGGCAGATTCTTTACAAACCTGGCAAAAAAAATGCTATACATTTTGCCAAATTGGCTACAACACACAATCCAAATTGTTCACTGTGGCACTTGATATTGGGCAAACAGTTGAGGTACATTAGAAGACAAGAAGAATTTAGCAAAGTTCCTTCTGACGACGAAGCAAGTGCTTTTTTAGAGTCTTATAAGCTTTCAAAATGTCCGAATAACGGCATTTTTGTCGCTCAAATGTATAGAGAAATGTCCAATTATAATATGAGTAATGAAATCTACTTAGAAATCTATGATATGAACCCACGCGACTTGGATATTCAGTTGCGTCTGGCACTTGGTTTCATCAGGAAAAAAGATTTTGAGCGAGCGAAATCTTGTCTTGATTATGTTGAACAATTAGCTCCTCAAGACTGTAGGGTTTTGCATTATAAAGGAATCTATTTTCATAAACAGAATAACTTCAAGGTAATATCCTACGTGTTTCTATGCATTGCAGTTTCAGTAATTCGTTTATATCTAATTTTGACTAGTCATTTAGTAAGTTAAAATAAAATACATCATGTGTTACAGATGGCTGTCAAGTATTTTAAAGAAGCTTCAAAAGATGGTAAAAATTTTCAAGCAGAAATACAATACATTTTTTCTATGCAGACATTAGATAAGAATTTCGACTCCATAGAGTATTGTCAAGCAATCCTAGAAAAATATAAAAATATTTATTATAAACAACAAATTTTTATCATGATTGCACTGGATTACATTTCGCGAAAACAATACGTAAATGCTTTGAAATATTTTTTAGAAGCTATAAAACTGGATCCAGAAAATAACAAGATAAAGGTATTTTGCGTACATTTATGTCATCCAAATTTTCGAAACCATATTTGCAAGTAATATTATAATTAGTGTTTGTTTTTATTTTTCAGAAATATTTCGACATGCATTATAACAAATATATTAATATTATTCATGTTATTCGCTATGATTTGCTTCCTAAAATCAAAGAACTTTCGGCAATATCCGTTGATGTGAAAAATATGCTGGCAGAGACTGAAACTCTTATAAGCCGCTATGTATAATTATTGTAGATAAAAATCCTTTTTATACTTTGTTATTTTCATATAAAATAGTATTGCAATAAAAAAGTTCTCATAGATATGAATTTATTCTCAAAATCAATAGCAATTATTTATTAATATATTATTCATTTACCATAATATTCGTTCAGGTTTTGGTCAGAGTTCCGTTTATTTGTAATTTGTATGGACCCCTCAAAAAGTACATAGGTACAAGCTTCATAGTGGAAAAAATCAAGTTAAGGAGCATCTGACATTGACTCGACGGTTCTAGTATAGATAATAAATTCATTCATTAGGATTGACTTGTGGTCGGTATTTTTTAATTGGTCGTGAAACATACTCGCTAATCGCATGAATTCGACGACATATCTTCTTTTTCTAGTTGGATTTTATATAAGTTTAATAAGTAAATTATAAATTTTGATAATACAATTTAACAATGAACGGTAGTCACTAAATTCCTATATAAAATTTTGTATACCTGTATATCTGACTCTTACAGGTTACAAACGGCTACACTTGATTCTACAGGAGATGACTGGTTTCTGGAGATGATGATTCTGGATTTTCTTGAAGCTGTCCGGAGTTACTTTTGGTGTAAAATAATGAGGCTCATGTCTGTGTTTTTTTATCAGACCTTGATATTAGATTTTCAATTATTTTGCTTTGTCTCTTTTCAGAAATATTAAAGCATGCGTAACTGTGCTGAGAATATTTTTTTTGCCTAGCGGGCCGAAAGTACCACTTTCCCGCCCGAGGCGGGTTGGGTTGGGTTTGAGACAGTGGTAATTTCGGCCTCGCTAGGCAAAAAAATAGTATACACACCATGGGAAGTAAACAAGAATGCCTCAGATCGCATGGAAATTGTCACCCGAGCCGAATGCGACCATTCTTACTTTTCCTCCCTGGATGTGTAATGTACTATAATTCAATTGGTATTACTCTATATAAGTTGTTTCCTAAAATCAAAAAATGGTTGACAATGCTCATTGATCTGTAAAGTATGGTAGCAGAACTTGAAAATCGTATACTAGCCAATATACACTATTAATAGATAAGAATCTAGCACATTAATTATTTCAGTAAATAAAACTGAGAAAATTTAGTAAATAAGATTGCTTTTTTTATACCTTTTATACTAGTATTTCTACTAATATTTTTATATTAACTTTAGCATGAATATGTTAATAATATATCGAAATAAAAAAATTTAAATGAAAAATAAAATGTTTCATTTTAGGTATTTACATATTGATGCATATCGTTTGATACTATCGAATTCCACATTTTAAAATTTGATTTATATATATAAAGTTTTATTAAATCAAAAAATATATTTACATATTTGTACATCTGGAGCATAATTTTTTTTAATTGTAATGAAGAACTTGAATGCGCTATTTAATACATTTTTTCTAAATTAACAAGAACCATTTTATCTAGATAAAAAAATAACAAACAATACTCAAAACATCAACTATTTCTTTCTTAAAATCTCATTCTCTCGAACACTTATAAACAAAAGCAGAGGTGATAACAAACCACGGGGAAATTCAACGTGAACCACGGAACACAAAAGAAAACGTAGACTACGCCGTTCTTGACAAGACTTGCTTCGACTCTTTACCAATAACCTCAGTAAACGATTGATGTCCATCCCTTTCAAGCAATTCGCTTAGTTCCTTTTTAATCTTAGCGACGATCGGGGGTCCATGATAAGCAAAGGACGTATAGATTTGCACTAAAGAGGCACCTGCTTTTATTTTGGCGTAAGCATCTGTGCCGTCGAAGATGCCACCGACTCCTACAATCGGTACTTTCCCACTTGTCAGTTCATACATTTTAGCGATCATTCGTGTCGATAGCTCTGACACCGGTGCACCGCTCAAACCTCCAGCCTCGTTCTTGGACTGTCAAACATTCATTTACATTATAGAATATGTATAATTTTATCGAGTAAAATAAATAAACACCAAAAGTGTCTCAATAAAAATCAACTTCCATGCATAATGATTAAGCGTTTGGATATTAAAAGGACTGACCAGATAAGTTATGAACTGTGAAATGTCAATTGGCATTTCAGCTTAAATAAAGTTTAATATAAATATTATCTCTTACAGAAGAACTCATTACTGTTTCATATATTTTGTTTCGCGAGTTGCGTATTTTAAATATCTGCTAATTGAAGCCAATTACATTTGTATTCTACTCACATTATTGACCAAATTTTCTCGGCTCAAAGTCGTGTTGGAAACAATGATTCCGTCGACTCTCGTTTTGGCCTTCAATACAACCTCGGCGATATCCTTCTGCTCCTGATCGCTCAAATCCGGTGCTATTTTCAACAGAAGCGGTGGCCTTTTATCCATCTTTGATCGCGCCTGGTTCACTTTATCCAGAAGCTGTTCCAGTTCTTTTCTCGTCTGGAGATTGCGCAGTCCTGGTGTGTTCGGACTGGAAACATTGACGACAAAGTAATCGGCTACATCGGAAAATCGTTGAATGCCGTTGACGTAGTCCTGAATCGAATCCTCCGAGGTCTTGTTCTTGCCGAGATTCACACCGACGATGCCCCGAAAACCAGAGTCCTTCAGAGCGCGTAACCGGGAATGAACGACTTCGTGGCCCTCGCTATTGAAACCGTAGCGGTTGATGATCGCTCGATCCTCTGGCAAACGGAAGACGCGCGGTTTCGGATTGCCAAGCTGTGGCTCTGGCGTTACTGAACCTATGGATTCAGCAAATTGTGTTACTTAAACTAGGATATTACCCTGACATATGATATACTATAAGCAGGTATTTGATTGCATTGAATTTTCAGTCATTTTCATTTCAAAGAAATATTCTAATTATGTAACACTAATATTTGCAGTATAATGATTATAAATTAAATTTTAAAATTTTTTCACAGAATATATAAGATTTATAATAATAATAAATATATAAATGATAAATATGAAAAAAAAAAAAATTTTTTTTACAAAACTGAATAATTATTTGCATCACTATACGTATAAATGTTCCTTTATTTTTTAAGATGTGTAATATGATGCAATCTTCACTTCAATGTAATTTATAAAGAAAAGTAATCGATATTACATTTTCATTTATAGGTTTACATCTACAAATAAATATCTTAACTAATTGAAATAACTTACCAATTTCTACAAATCCAAAACCCATTTTATACAGTCCCTCGACAGCTTCAGCATGTTTGTCAAAACCAGCAGCCATACCAAGAGGATTTTGAAAGTCTAGACCCCATAAACTTGTACGAAGAGCAGGAGAGTCTGCAACATTCTGAGTCGGTGTTAAGCCTAATTTGGCTGATGTTACAGCTAAATAATGAGCAGTTTCTGGATCGATCAAACGAACCAAAGGCATAGCAACTTGGCTATAAAATTTTTCATTTCCTTGATACAAAGAAATTCCAGTGAAAATAGTAACAGCACCTCCAGTTACCCCCAAAAGAGATTTAATTTTTCTCCAGTTATTGAAACCATCTATAGATCTTGCCATTGTTTTTTTAACTATGCAATAAAAAATTGTGATAAAAGTTAATAGAAAATAAATTTTTGTACTGATATGAATTAACTAGATTATAACTTACTTTGATATCAGTGCATTTATAACATACTGCTGAATGTCAGCGAAGTTCATTGATGAGTTTTTTTTGTGTAAACATTTTTTAACTTACTATCAAATATAAACATGATAGGTTATGTACGATTCGCATACGGCCGGAAAGCAGACTACACAGTGTGTATAAATACACACTCAATAACCATATGAAGAACACGATTACTAGGGAATTCTGCTCCTATATTTATGGTATGGTAGAAATTGTAATATTATAGGGATATTATAATTTAGGTAGTGGGTGTTCCGAAAAGACGTTTATTGTAAAATGAAAAAAAGTAATAAGTTAAAATTTTTATTTTTCATTTAAGTATAGCTGTTTTTTAATCTTATTTCAATCATTTTATTATACTAAAAAATATTTTTGTTATAAATAAAATTATTAAACAGTTTTTAATCCATTTTGTCAGAAATTATATCTATAGAACTTGTGAAGCTTAATGGCTCAAATTTAATTTATTCTATTAAAAAAATGGAAGTTATAGAAGAAATACTTATTAATGCATAAGCCTAAGGTTATTACTTAATTAACTTATTATAACATATTATCATGTGAACCATATCGCTACCATCAAGTAGATATATACTTTCATAATTTTATATACCTATGTGTTATTAATTCTTAATTATTTGTTATCTATTCTTTGTGAAATAAACCTTTTGTCCTATAAATATAATAATCAACCAAAAACGTATAGGATTCAAATAATGAGGTGATTAACTAATAACCAGTGTAGCGAATGTATAGTAGGTATAGCGAATATATAGCAATTCAGAAACAATCTTACAATGCATATATATATACATATACGTATACGTTGTGCGCGCGCACTGCGCAGTCAGTACAAAAAATTATCAATTTTCACCGCGTCGTCTGTGGCGGCGCAACGATCGCGAGGCATTCGCCAATCACCAACTCTTTAGTCTCTTTATACATCTCTCACACTCTCCCTCCTTCTCTTGTCACTCTCTCTTTCTCTCACTCCCTTCCCTCCCACTCCTGTTCCTTTGTCATTGTCGTAGTTGATCGTCAGTTTACTTTACGCGCGATACGAGGTGATTGCACATCGCGGAACTAGCGTGAAATCGAAGTCGCGAAAGGCGAAAGGGAGAGGAGAAAAAAAAACAACAGCGAGGTAGGCGTGCTCGTCGGGGGCGGTGGAGTAAAACGACAAATAGTGACTCTCATGTCGCGAAGCGAAGCTCGACTGCAGCCAAATGGAGCTCTTCCGCAGCGACACACACTTCATCATCGTGAAGGAGAGCCACAGCCTCTGGTGGGACAAGCAGACAGGCGAATTTTCTGCCAAGTCGGGTAAAGTGAATTGCCTATCCTATTTAAGCGCGATAATGCCGTCTGCTGTTCAACTGTCAAACGTCAAACTCTCGTGTGCTGCCTTTCTCTTTTTTTTTTGCTCTTTGCTGCATTTTAAACGATCGAATGTACTTATGGACGGTTTGTTTATATGCTAGAGTTTTGTGTTATCTTTGATGGTTGTTTCCGTAGAAGCGACCTAGAATTGAATAAGTGTATGCACAATTAACTTTCTCCTTGAGATACAAATAATCTAACAATTTGAATTAATTATGATAAAGTAATTGCAGGGATAAAAGGTATATCATAATGATTGTAATTAGCATGTTTTACTTGGGGGTTGGGTATAAACTACAAAATGAACATGATGATATTTATAATATGAATATTTAAATTCTAATTTAAGCACTTTTCATTGTTTTCTTAAGGGAATGTGCTAGCACATTCTCTTAATTTTAGCTAAGTAACTTGAAGTAGCAGTGTGCAAAAATCAATGTTTACATCATACTTAACTGTGTTGCATTCATCTTATGCATTAGAGATTTGTTTCAAATTAAGGTTAGGCTTACTTTATCTTCAAAAGTCTACGAGTTTTAAAATTAAATTTAAATTATTTTACAATTATATTTATAATTATAGATTATATGAATAATATATTATATAATTTAAATATACTTATATTTTTATTATCATACAGTATTGTCCTTGAGTTTATAACTTCATTTAACTCTTACAAAAATAAATAAAGAAATACATTTTATTAAAAAAGAAATAGCACATATAATGCTAATTTTAATATTGCTATATATCGATAGTTTAAATTTTGAACTTTAATTGAGATCTCTTTATATTGAAAAAATATTTAAATTGTATAACTTTGTTATGTACAAAAATATAATGAAAACTAAAAAAATTATTGAAAAAAATTTACTAAATAATTTATGATGTCAGTAGAAGTATATCTGTGTAATGATTCATAAATTAACATACAAGTACAGTCATCATAATTTTCAGGAAACATAAATTAGCAGTTTAAAAATTTTCATCTAAGAATTTTCATCTAAAATTGCATGTCAATGAATTTTTCAAATCTTAAATTTGATTTTATAGTCATTTTTAAAACATTGTAGAGTAAAAATTAAATAAAATAAAATGCATTGATATAATAAAATGTAGAAATAAAATAAAAATTTTATCTGAATGTTTGAGTTACAATTAGAATTTGATATAAGTAATCATACAGGTAATATGGTATCTTCATGGTCCTTGGAAGCTTATCTTTATTTGGAATATATTTTTGATAATGTATCTGAAACTGATAATAAATATATGGTACATAAATATATAAAAAATAAAGAGAAAAGCAACGAAGGATAAAAAAAGATGTAGAAGATATACAAAGTGAAAAGGAAGCCTAATGTAGTCTATATAATTTAAACTGATTTTCACAACTTAATGTTATGAATGTCTTATACAAGTGCTTGGCACAAGCTCCATCCTTAATTTTATGTTAATAAAAAGATTCAACTCTCTATTTGTCTAATTTAATATAAAATACTTAGCAATTTAGTTAGTTTGCAAAAAATGTAACACTTTTATATCAAATTTCATACTGAAAGCTAATAAAAGTAGGTCCTTAACCTTTTCTCAGACGAGACTGTTGTTAACTCGATGTATAGACACGCGTCATATATTTCTATTTTCGGTGAAGAGCTTCGATTTTCTTTCCGCAAACGTTCCAATCAACTCTGCATATTTTAACGTGATCGACTTTCGGCAAAAGTCAATTTGACAACAGTACAAGCCACTGCTATTATTGTCATTTTTCTCTTTTGCGCTTTATAAGCACTTATCTTGTATTGAGTGGCTTTGGATTATTCATGCCATATTCACTGCTTTCTTTCGAATTAAATATTCTTGCGTATGAGACGAAATGCAAGGTTTATATTAGGATCTTCAAATTTTTAATTTTTATTCATAAAAACGACAGCTCACATATTTTACATTATGTATTCATATTTTTATAAACTGATATAGAATTTCGTCTGATATAAAATATTGATAACATTAGCGTATTATGCACTTATTAGATTTTCATTCAGAGAATCTATCACCTGCCTTTCTTCCTGCACTTTTAGGCAGAAACAAACAAAGCGGTATCTATTTTGAGGGTATAGCGTAGGGGTGTGCCGGTAATGTCCTCCTTGATATATATACGTATACATTATATACAAAATTCTCTTGACGTCATATGTCGCGCGCGAGCGTCAGCTGTCGAAGGAAAGAACGCCGGGTAAGAATTGAACGCGGCGTGAGAAAAGTCCCTAATACAAAAATAAACACCCATACTTTATCGTATATTTTATGAATGAAAGTCTCCCGCGCGGGAGTGTGTGAATGCGCGCGAATGAATTCGTTGCTCGCGCTTGCATCGATCGAGATTACAATTGGGTCAATCAATATTTTCACCATTCATGTTTTGTCATCGCGATCCAACAATACGTATATGTAGACTAAACTCAAGTGTCTCGCACTTTAGATGACGTTCTATTTCCCTTTTTTTTTTCTTAATGGTCACGTTGCACTTTTACTACTTAGGAGTATAAGAACAGAGTATGGGACTATTAAGTTTTTGTTATTTTTATTGAATTTTATTGTTCGTTGAAAGGTTGGCGGCTTGCGCAATTAGCGCTTCCATACATATTTTCAAGCGATCGCAATCGATTTTTAACGATCACTTATTTTAATTGGTATAATGCGAAGATCGATCTGCAGCATACACAATAGGTCTTATTTGAAATTTCAGCTGTTTGTTCGTTGTTAATATATATAGGTTTTTCTACCTGTGACGAATAAAATTATATTGTATATAATTGTAAACTGAGTTGAATTAATAAATAAATAAATAATATCAAAAATACCTATATTTTTTTCTTAACATTTTTTTTTTAAACTTTTTTTATTTTGTTAACATTTTCCTAGTATTTTATTATTTTAACTTACCTTTTAAGTAATACGTACAATAACTTTTAATGTTTGCATAGTGTAGTAGGGTTATAAATTTCTCAATAATCATAATTACATATTAATTATCTTATACAATTTTATAAAGCCGAGTTGTGTAAGTACATAAGGAATTTGTGTATCATTAAATTTTGATTAAATATCCAAAAATTATTATTATAGATTTAATATGAATTTTCAATTCATTATTGATTTTTATAATTAAATTATATTCATGTGATTATCATTACCTTCATTAATACTAATTGAATATTATTTCAGATTGGGAATGGGCAAGTGCAAATGACTTGGAGTGCCTTGGCTTATTTTATGGAGTTGTTGGGAAAATTGAACAGGTGAATGTCTTGGAGACCCGATTGATGCTTGTTAAAGAAGTGGCAGAAGTTGGAGAATTACAAGGTGGTCATGTAGTTTACAAAATAAAATCTGTTGCTTTTCTACATCTTGGTTCAGAGAATTTCGACATTGGTTTGTTGCCTTGTGCAAAGCATCAACATGGACTGAAAAAGAAACCAACAGGTAGTGGTCTATTCGATGCTCAGAGAGTTGGGCTTGCTAAAACATGGGGTACCATCAAAAGTGCCACAAATACCATTAAGAATACGACTCAGCAGGCAGCTGCCCTTGCTACGTCTCAAGTCAAGTCGACTGTGACTAAAAGAACAGGCGTCAAAGACAAAGAGAAATTTGAAAAGCGAATTCTGGAGGAATTAAACAAAATTTTCACAGAAACTGATTCCTTTTTCTTCTGTCGTACCAGAGATATCACAAACAGTTTACAAAGATTATGTGAAAAAGAAGCTCAAAAAGGCCAAGGAATTCAAAAACTACCTATGTGGAAGAATGTTGATGATAGGTTTTTTTGGAATAAATTTATGTTGCAGGACATTATTAATCTAAATGTAAGGCACTATATAATAATCTTACGATATAATGTGGAATTACTAACTAAATATTTTTATTATTTTACATTTTTGTCAATATGTTGATTATTACATTATAGACACCCAAAGCGGATTGTTGGATTTTACCCATAATACAAGGATATATTCAAATAGAAAAGTGTCAAGTAGAAGTAGGATTTGATGGTCAACCATTACACGAGATTTTTAATTTGGCTATCATATCGAGGAGAAGTAGATTTCGGGCTGGAACTAGGTAATATTAACATTTTTATTTCAGACAATTGAATTTGGATTTCAAAAAATATGATAATTATCTCATTTTCTGATATTAATTGTTTTTAATTATAATAAACATTATTTCAGGTATAAAAGACGAGGTGTTGATGAAAATGGAAAATGTGCTAATTATGTTGAGACAGAACAATTAGTTTGGTACCATGATCATCAAGTATCTTTTGTTCAAGTACGAGGAAGTGTACCAGTTTATTGGTCTCAACCAGGATACAAGTATAAACCACCACCTCGAATAGATAAAGGTATATATAATCTAGTAAATCTTAGAATTTCTAAAATCTAAAAAAAATGATATTCATGTATATGTATTTT
>UELU01143176.1:0-25006 GCA_900490025.1 Megastigmus dorsalis | reverse complement strand
CCCCCACCCCATCGCTCGACTCCCCTCCGGCGTAAAGGCAAAAATGTATCAAATTGCATTCTTTACCGTGACATCGCAATAGGTGCTCTCTCGTCGTCGCTCTCTCGTCTGTTATTTCAATACAATTTGCAATCTATTGCGCCTAATAATACAACTTTCATTTTTTTTAGTTATACCGTAATTAATTGCACATCAGAACTTCATTTAGATTAACTGTTTTGCCGAGTATATCGAGCTCTGCTAATTGAAAAATTCCTCTGCTGTTGGAAGTATTTAATTAATTTTGTATGGAATATTTAAAAAAAAAAAAACTAATTATCAACGTCATGAAAAACACTTACTATATTTTCAAATTATCTCTTGAGGGAAAAGATCGTGATAGTCGGGCGCTCCGCTGCTCTGTCGACCCTCCCTCAGGTTTTAGGTCAATCAGAAATCAATTGCTTTCCCTTATGCAGACTAATTTACTTTATAATTTGAAAAATTTACTACCCTCGGTACGGCGTTCCACTTTCATCCGTCCAGACGAGTCCTTTTAGATTCATCAATTTAGAGGTGCTTATCGAATGTATGATTCTATTTTGAAAACCGTTTACTAACTGAATGGAATAATATGATGAATGACGGAACAAATCAATAGGAATTTCGGAACGAATTTCATATTTGTAGAAAATCTCCTTTCAAATAACATTTAATTTGGGAATATAGCATATACTGCGATGGTATTACAGTACAATGTCAAAATTCTGCAGGACATAATTTCCGTTTTTAATGGATTTATTAAGAAGGAACCAAGTCGATAGACAACGTATCTTACATCTTCCTAATACCAACCATAAAAAACCATCCACAATAGTCGATACCACAGAGGCACGCAAACTCTTCATCCCCCGTTGAATTGCACAACATCTTCATTACGCGCGCACGATGCTAATGCGACGAAGCTAATATCCACGAGGCGTGTGCGGCTGCACGCCAACCCGGCGCTGCACACACACAGCACCCCATAATTATCGCGGGCGCGCACCGGTCTACATTTCACGTATACCAAACACATACACATCCAGACGCATTAAGGCAAATCCGCACGTGCCGGTTACACGCGGATGAATAACGGCGTAAACGTCTTATTACGCGTTCGTCTCATTCGCGTTGCGTAGAAGAAGCGTACGTGTACATCCTATATATGGGGCTACACGCCACCTACGTTGACTACATAGACGCGCGCGCGCGCGCGCGTACGCCGGAAACTTTGCTCGTAAATACCGCGGCCGTAAAGCGCCCGGTACGCATTTGGACATACATCGGTGTCATAACTGTCTCTTCTCGTTGGACGTCCGGCTAAGGAAACAAAAAGGAACGAGGAAGTGTATCGTAGTCCCGCGGGTTATTGGTATATTGCCTAGGTGTTTGCGTTTTGATGAACTCGGGATATATCGCTGGCTTTGTGCACGCCAACTTTTTTTTTGCCCCCCAGTCTTTTCGGGAGCATTAAAGTTGGAATAGCAACCGAGAGACTTTGAGAAGGCGCTGCCTTTATGAATAAACATTCTCAGCCTTGCCAGCTAACGAGAAATTGTGGTGGAAGTTAGCGACGTTTGCTGCCGCGGAGGAAAAAAGTGGCAGCCAGATTTTCGCGCGAGAGTTAGTTTTCTTTTCCTTTCGTATACCTGATTTCTCCGATTCGCGCCAAGGGCCAATTGCCGATGCAAATCGTCATTGTGCATTTGCGATGTGCAAGAATTACGCAAGACAAAGTATCGCAGAGAAACACCTTATAACTTCGCTCTAATCGCCATAAACAGTCCGAATACAAATGAAGAGATTAAAGTTTGACTGCGTGTGAAAATGCCACCTCCGTATATTTGAGCACTCTCTTTCTCTCTCTATAAACTCGAACGGTAAAAAAAAGTAATACAGAGAGAGAGAGGCAAGTTAACGAGAGCGTGAATATTCATCGAGCTCGAATTTAAAGGGAAAAAGTGCGCGACCAGCATGCATTACGCGGTGGCAAAGTAAAAAAAAAAAAAATTAGACCTTAATCTTGAAAATTATTTCACGCTCCGACTGCTTTGAAACGTACGGTGCGAGACATAATGCGAGAGCTTACGCGCCAGCGGGGTAACGGGCGCGTGAAAATCCATCCAGCTAGAATTGAAATAAATACAGTGAGGCGAAATGTGCAGCTGGTGGAATCGCTCGACCGCCGCCGCACCCGACAGAAATGGATACCTCTCGAGAATACTTTTTTTTTCTCTCTAATGGATAATCGTGATCGTTTTGCGGATTTCGATTCGAAACAAGTGGATTTGAAAGTCTGATTGGTAATTGGCTCATTTGCGATAAGAAGTTTGAGCTTCGATATACTCGAGTTGGAATTTTTATTGAATATAATGTAGGTTGGTTAAGGTCTCGATTTACCTAATACAATTATTAATGTCCTCGTTATCTTAATGACAAAAAGCTAGTACAGCGGAAGAAAAAAATGCTTCGCCACAAATTGCGTGACTTTAAACAGAGGCTTTACAAACTTCAACTGTTACACGAGAACATTCTTATTGACTAAAAAATAATCTCTAAAAACATTTCAAGTAAATCCGTTCGCTAATTCTACCGCCTGAAATCGCCTCGAACAGCTAAATCTAAATATTCGCCACACTTCTGTGCGTCTAAGAAATCAATAATATTACTAATCCAAGTGTACAATCTTCTGGTTCCAAGTCCAACTTGAACGCTCTATACACAGAACGTCTTATCGATCCTCGAATTCATTCCCGGGCGTTTGTGATATAACCAATCTTTTCCTTCCGGTATTCCAAGCAATATTTACACGAGTGTACAAGAAACAGCGTGTATACATACACACACACACAGCGCCATTATAAACTCGCGGAAAGCATAAAGTTCAGGACGCAGTATCGTCGTATATACATCCGACGTTTTGGTAAACGTTATATTCCCGCAAAAGTCCACTCATCCGAGGGGAAACTTCTCGCGCACATATAATATACAATCGGCGCCGCACATTTCTTGCTTGCGATATCCATTACACACGCACCACTCTCGAGAGCCGGTACTGATGCTGCTGTCGGTGTACATAAGCAGAATAACATTCGCGAAAGACTCTTAGAGAGCTCCCGGAAATTCGAGAGAGCTTCTCCAACGCTCACAATACACAGACAGAGAGAGAGAGAGAGAGAGAGAGAGAGAGAGAGAATCTATGTCCGTTTACGGCGTATGTACGCCGCGTTAATCCGGTTGGATAAGCAACCGAATTGGACTGACGTACATCCCTCTCTTCTATACACGCGCATATATATATAGCGATGAATACAGACGACTCCTTCTCTCTATCTCCCTTAACGCCGCACTTTCTCCTCTCCTTTGGCCCGCTCGTATTTACATACACATATATGCATAGCATAGGTGTGAAGTCAGCACAGCCCCGATGCATTTATCGCGCATCGCGGGGTCAAAATGCAAATGCACATATGCGCGAGCAAAAGGGTCCGAGGTAGATCGAAGCATCGCGTCGGACGTGGAAAAACGAGGTGCTGCGATACTTTACGGATGCTACACTTAAAGCTCTCGCTGTTGTGGGTGCATCACCGCCAGATATCGTCACCTCGGCGATAAAACTCCAGCTCCATTTTCAGTTTGGAAAAAGATGCCTCTCGCATGCACGTTTTTTTTCATTTCAAATTTAAGTTTATGTATATATAATAGTAATAGCGCCAAAATTAAAATTATAAATAAATTAATAAATATTTGGGCCGTTCGCCCTCTGTCGATGCACCGACTCTATAAACATTGCGAGAATGATAATAGCTGATCACCGAAATACAATTGGACGGAAACGAAAGGAAAAGGGCGATGATGTATGGTCGCGAACTATGAATGCGATGACGAATTGCACCGAGCACCAAGTTTTTATTTCCGGTTTATCGAAGGGCCAACGATTGACCGCAACGTTTTGTCAAATCTGTGGTGCAGTCTTGAAGCGATGCAATTAATATCGCGACGGGAAATTGTATAAAAATTCGAAATGGTAGACTGGAATATTCTCCTACTTTTGTCTGCGCCATGTAATATTTCGCGAATTTTTATTATATATAAAGAGAAATTTATGTGTGTAGAGTTCTACGAGAAACCCCTTGTGCACAAAAACAGCCTAATTCTTTCTCAAGGATGAAAATAAAAATGTATAATATAGTTGTTAGTTCTATTAAATTTGGTGAATACCCGGAAGATTGGATAATAAAAAGCAGTATTTAGAGGGAATTGTTTCATTATTTAAAATATTAAAGAAAATGTAATTAAAAAACAAAAGAGATTCGCTCCCTTTACTTGACGGAAAAGTTGAAATAAAATGGATGAAATGCAACGTCTGGTATGGGTCTGTCTGATAAACGGCTTAATTTATTTTCTAAATTAAGCGTCCTTTTATGATCTGAATGACAGTGCTACGTTCGTCCCTCTCTCCCTTCACTTTTATTATCAATCAAATGAATTTCGTTTTTATCCGAACTTTTTCAAGCGTTCTTCACATTTCCAGAAACGAATCAAAATAAAAAGGTTGTGTACAGTCAACAGCTTAAACTGTCAACTCATTTCACTTGCTGCTCTACTATGCACTAATACACGAGCTTTTGCAACTGGATTTTATTAAATAAAAGAAAACACAAGGTTTCCTTTGGCAACCTGGATACCATCGCTCCATCAAAATGCCAACCAGGTATAATATCAAAGTCCAATTTTTGTTGACTATTACCTGCTGTGCGATTTCCAGTGTGTAAGCGGACCATTCAAAAAGGAAAGAGCTCGAGTTCATCCTATTAAACTGCACTGGATTCTAGCGCACCGTAAAAAAAATGAATACCGACTGAAACGGCAGAAGAAAAAAGAAGATCACCGCCTAGATTCTCCTATGCAGCTACGACTGCGTATCCACGAGCTACGTATATTAAACTCATTTTGGTTTTCCCCGTACGTTTAGGATTCGATGAATGCTTTTCTCTGCTGCTCCTCTCTTGCTTTCTTTACAGTTTCCGTTTATTCGCTGGTGTGGAATCCTCGGTATAACCATTTTCAGAGATTTCCCCGTGCAGTCACGATTGTTCGAGACGAGCGAGAACAAAAGAAAAATATATGAACTTTTTCCAGCGCCTCGGGGCCATCGAGATATAATAAAGCTCCTCATCGCGAGAGCTACACGTATAAGCTCGTGAGAAAGTTTGTACACACACGTGCGCGCGCGAGATTTCGTACTGAAGAATTAAGATCCACGGCGATGGAAGACGTTTTTATTTAATTGCGAGGCTCCGTGCGTGAAATAATTGTTCCGAGATTAATTTTTTTTATGGCTTTTCTTAATAAACTGCGCGGGGCATCATAACTGGTGATAAAATTAATCAGTTTTCATATTTCACGCGTCTGACGTGGCAGTGCAGTAAAACGTAATACTTTTATGTTTATGGCGGCCGTGTATGTTGTAAATTTTATTCGAAATACAGCGATGGGTTTATCGATAATTCAATCTGTTATTAGTGAAATTTAATAATAAATGAGCAGCTTAAATATTTATGGCCGTAGTGACCCGTACTAAAAAATGCATGCGACATAGCGCGAAAACTAATTTTAGTCCCTTCCCTAGGACTGCACTTCAACTTTCATCGATCAACTTATCACCATTCAAATTGATGGATAAGAATAAGTAATTGATGGAAGGATTGATTACAAACCCTTTCGTACAATTTTTTGGTTAGCCACACTGAGAAAAAAGATGTCTTGTATTAAATGAACGGTTCATTTACAGTACAATTAATGAATATCACTTATATTAAATATGAATACGTTTGTCATGAAGCTCTAGTTCTTAACTATTAACGTACGTTTCTTAACTATTAAGTTCTTAACTATTAAGGCGCGGCGCATTTGATAGAAGTCACCCGTACAAGTGAAATATTCATTAACAGTAAATGAATATTCAATTCGCCATATTCAAATCCACATTCATTAACATTTAATCCACAGTCATTTAATGCAAGACATTTTTTTTCTCAGTGCATCAATCCATTGTTCGATGAAGCACTTACAGTGTTCTTTTATAATTAAAATAAATATTAGTTACTTCATCCAATCTAATGTTTAGTTTGGCTTTTGTCAACCTTGAAAGTAGCCAGTTTCATTTACACTCCTATTCAGCTCGTTTAAGTATCGGGGGCCGCCTCAACAGTAAGCGTTTAATGTTTACGCGGCAAACTTTTTAGTCACTAAAAGCAGGTTTTCAAGTATTACAACGTTTATGCATACCGCATTTATTGCAAAAGTTGCACGTATTACAAATTTTGAATGAAATTCAGTGACTTGTCATGATTTCATCAATTTTATCGAGTCATTGCAGCCTAACGATGACTTTCCTGCATCATCGACAACATGCGCATCATCGCTACGGTGTATACAACAGCATAATCGAGCGCGGGCATATTTCGCACGCAATAATCACCGCACGAGAGTACAATTAATTCGACACTCACCTGTAGATGAAGACCGAGGCAACCACCAGGAATACAACGATGGAGCTGAGCACAATCGAGAGTATGGCGTAGCCCGGCAGCGCTGAAACACGAATCAGAACGGATGAATGCAGAGGCTCTCGGGGTGGTTGGATTGGGGAGTAGGGGGAGTGCCTCATTAGCCTCGTCATCCCCACTTTAGCCGTTCAATTAGCCACTGCGGCTCAATGCCAAAATTTCTACCCTGACTTATCCTATTACGGCGCGCATAGCAATAACGAGCGATGCACACTGCAGAAATCCAGCTACGGCCGCAATACGATATTTACTGTGAGGATAGTTGTCGAAATCGGATCTGGCCGCGATTGTTGTACGCGTTCAAAAGTCGCGAACGGTGCTTTAATGACGCAACGATTCGCCGTGGCTTTGAGATGGTTGCTCAGTAAAAGCACACGATTAATTAGTGAACGTGTATTTCGATATAACGATTCCCTTATTCGTTGAATTATTGAATCTGATACTCGACAAATGACTTTAGACAAATGTTACGACAACGAAGAATTAACCGCTATTAACGATTCGGTAGCGCTGTATAACAATTACGGTATCATTGGAATTCATGTTGCACCGACGCGACATTAATTGCTCCAAGAAACTGCGCGTGGCCGCAATAATTACGAGGCAACAAAAAAAAAAAGAAGAAAAATGAAAAGAAAAAACGAAGCACGAGTAGTCACCGAGTTCGGCGACTATCCCCTTCCAAAAGTGTGCAGGAGAATAAAAATGACGATGTCTCACAGTTATCGGGACAGAGCGATCCATCAAAGCCGCAGGTGGGCGTATCGGGCGGCGGTTCGAGTCGATCAGCCGACCAGTGTATCCTCTTGCCCGGTATGTACTCCAGCGTTTTGTTCGCCCCGTAGTAGTTGGCCACGATCTGCAAACGATAAATGAGGGGCGATGCCGCTCGATAAACTGTCACACACGTTCCGACGGCTGCGTATCGAAACTGCGGCCTGATCAAAGTCACGCCGAGGGCAGGGGACAGTGCAAAAAAGACTTTATTGCCTTCGACGCTTTTTTTTTCGTTACAGCGATGAGGATTAAAGACTTGGTTTCGTTTATAAAGGACCGCTGGGTGAGTTTCGAAAGATTGATTTATGAAAATGTCGTCGGGCTAACTTTTTGAAGGGTAAACTGTGTGCGCGACTGCATTTAGTGGAAGGATGGAATATCTGCATATTGAAATATGGAAAATTGTAAAGTGACAATAAAACACTGTGTTCGAGTACTTATGGCTGAATAGGCACGGATATTTTCTACTTGGATAGATTTTCCATTACAAAATTGAATCGTTAAATCGATTCGCTTTGTTATCAAGTTGTTTGTTATTGAAATCGGTTCTACATGAATGACACACGGGTAAAAACTAAAATAATATATACACTTGATAATACAATTAACTTTACTGGTATGTTTAAAAATGATTAAAATTAGACCGTAATTAAAATATATACTAATAAATAAACTACTTATGATAATAATTACACATCAATATCTCTGGAATAATCTGCCCAATCTAATTTGGCAGAGGAAAATGTAAATAGGATTATGCGTAAACATTCTTCGTTAAGCTACTATAAGCCGTTTCATTGAAGGGATTAAAACTATTCGGTTCTCATTACCCCTAAACCTATTTTTCACGCAGTATCGCTTCTCATTCCAAACCATTTAACGCAAACAGTTAGTACTGAGTCCCAATTTACTTTCAACATACTTATTTTTGCTTTATAAATTACTTCTATACATATTTAAAGATCGTACTAAATTAAATATAAAAATATATTACAAAAAAGGAAATAGATTACTAAATTAAAGAGCTCAATATAAACGTATTACTAACAAAATATAATTTTGAATAATAATTTATAATTTACACGAATTTATACGAAAGATTTTTGGTATTATTAATTAATATTTGATTAAGAATATACTTGTGGTAAATAAAAGCATAGCCACGAATAAGAGCTCTCGGTTGCAATTTTCCTTTTTTCCTGAAAGAATTGATTAAAAGCAGATGGGCACGCTCCAGGACCTGACGACAGCTCTTTGAAACTTTTGCTCGAATGACTTTTCCATTAAGTATCGTCGTCACTTATCAATCTTTAAGAGTCTCTCGTTAACGAAAGTCGATTATTTTCAATTAACTTGCGCGTATTTTTTTCGAAATCGTCGACATGCCCATCAGCTAAAAATATTTAACGCTCACTCGACAACTTTATTGATCCGTAAAAAAGACCGACGACAACTTTTAAGTAACGAAAGAGTTCGGAATTTTTCATTGAATTAAATGATAGTATTAAACGTTCCAAGTGCGCTTTAGTTTTGCTCGATGCGATATACTCACTTTGACTAAAGCTCAGTGTAATTGCAATTAAATCTATAATAGAGCGTAACACCGTCAAAGAAAGCGCTTTATAAGATAAAATGAAAAAGTGGACTAAATAATCATTATATTATTTCCATCAAGTTATACAGTACAAAAACGCTTTATTAAGAAACGTCATCTTTAAAGCCAAGCTGCCAACTCAGGGTAAGCCGTTATAAAGCTGCTTTCAACTGTAAAAGAGCGTCGAGAGAATCGAACGGCTAACGTCAAATCACTTTTCACAAAGTGACTAATTATAATCAAAGTGTACGACCGAATCCTATCGGATACATACAAAGACTGGCAGCACCCAAAACGTATATTATAAGTACACCACGGAATTTTCATCGTTAAAGGATTCAAATGATTATCCGGTTCAGGACATAATTAAACTATCTCTATTCGGAATCACCGATCTCGCGCACACTTTCTTCCCCCTTTATACTCTCTCTTCTCTCTCTCTCTCTCTCTCTCTCTCTCTCTCTCTCTCTCTCTCTCAAATCGTTTTCGCATTACCAGTATCTCACTGAAAGCACGTCCCACTAGCGGCGCTGCACAGTCTTTGATTTGAAAATAATTTGCGGAACGAACGTCGAGTAGAAACTATATATATTTCCGCGCTCGCAAAATTAATCTGTGCCTCTCTCTCTCTCTCTCTCTCTCTCTCTATCTTTTCATGTAGATATACGTACCTCGAACTTGGAAGTATTCGGATTCATGTCGAGTAGAGAGTAATCGGCTATGCGATCGCCGTTCTCGTCGATGTTGACGTCACCCGTAATACCTGCGAACAGTTAAAAAAACGATGCGCTGCTCTTTCAATATTTTCCATGCAGAAAGTCGTTGAGACCTTTTTACCGCTGCACCGGTGCAATTCTAAATTCAAAATATAATATTGACGCGTCTATAAAATTATCAGCATCGTTATTAAAATTAACATTTACGTTTTCATTATTTATAGCTTATCTATTACAATCTAAAACCTAAATTTAAATGCTCGATCACATTTTAAAAGCAGAAAACATTATCGTCTCAACCGAAAGATTTTTGCCCGTCATCCAAAATGTCAAGAGTCAAAATAATATTGGCGAAGAAATATTTTTCACTTCTCGAGCAAAAATCGAATCCCGTGGAAGGAGAAAATCTTAAAAGTCTTTCCAGCATGAAAAGCGCGTCACTCGCCAACCGCGCTTTCTTTTCAGCCACGAGCAAATAACGACTTCTCTCTCTCTCTCTGTATCCAGCGCATCGTATACACACAGGCCAGGCCGTCTATCGACGCGATTCCATCACGGAGCGCAGAGCATCGGCCCATAAAATCCCTATATATATATATATATATATATAAATATACGGTTCCACATCCTATACGACTCGCTCACCCTTGAAACTCCTTCCCCACATTCGGCGCGTGAGGTTGCCGCCGTCTAGATTGACCTCGCCCGGCTTCTCCGGCAGACTCTCCTTGAGGGCCAGGGCGTAGAGTAGGACCGCGTCGTAAAAGGCGGTGACGAAGGTGGAGACGGAGCTGTTGCCGAAAGTGAAGTTGTAGCGGCTCTGGGCGAGGGACTTGACCTCCCGCGAGAAGTTGAGGTACTCGACGTTGTCCGGTGTGCGGGTGGTCACCGTGAGTAGGCCCTGATAGGCTTTGCGCGCCTTCTCGTTCCGCTCCGGGGTATCGCCCTCCACGTACCATGGCTCCTTCGAGTTGCTGTCGCTATAAGACCATGAGGGTACGGCACTTTTAGTATGCATTCGATATATAGCTGCTGCTGCTGCAAGCTTGGGGGGGGGGGGATAGAAGCGAAAGCGACGAGAGCGTGCACGCGCGGATTTTCACCCGTGAGGGGAAATTCCATCTTCCGTTCTGTTCTTTGAAATGTCAAAGCTGAAATCGTGCAGAGATGCTTTTTAATTTGCATGCGATTTCGCGAAACTTCAAGTATATATAACAGATTGAATCGCGCGCGCGCGCGCCCTATATATACCGTGAGGATAAACTTGAGAAATTCTATATCTAAATTCATAAACACGCATCGGTAGTATATAGATGTGTTACGTGCGTTGGTGTATCAAAGTATAGACGTTTACGGAGGCTAGACACGTCTTGATATGCTCGGCAGATCTACTATCTACGGTATGACGCACGCACTTTGCTCGGCGTATTTCTCAACTTTGCCCCTACCTGTGGGTGTCGATTTTTCGTGCCCTTCTTTCTTTTTTTTCTGTCGTAAAAGATTCTATAGACTGATCTTGAAAATCTAGAATATTTCGCTTCATAGAAAATTTTAAATAGTAAATATCAATATATACCTTTATTATTAAATTGAATATTTAGTCGTATTTGAATAATACTATTAAACAAATAAGTCAGTGTTTCTATTTTCATTGCGAATTGTACAGTTTGAGGGTGTAACTACTTCAAAGAAATTGCTGCTTTCAATTTTGTTTTGTTCATTTTCATAATTTGGAATTTACGTAAGGCCTACATCAATTATTACACTACTCTGTATCGATACCACCAGTGTTATTGGCATATACTGTGTGCATGTAATGTTGAATTATGGACGAGCAAGTTATCCTTGTAACCAAGAGACCCCCAACTTCAAACAGTGGTACATTTGGACAATAAAATAGCAAATACGAATCGATAATTAAGACTGTTTTAATATTTTGATTGTAGAATACTAAAATAATAGTTATTTTAAAATCAAAGATATCTTTAATATAAAAGCATGAAATTAAAGTAAACTATTTTGATTAGTATTATAAAAAAAGTAAAAGAAAATGTCAAAAAGTTCAATTACTCCCAAGATCACTTATCTGGCATTTTCTACGAAATTGAATATTTTTATAACGGAAAAATTGATAGAAATTCCATACGTGAACTTTGAAAAGAACAACGTTGGTTTCAGTCAGTAAATATCATATATCATATTTTTACACGTAGCCAATTTTCGTTTTATTCCTACTTTTTTAAAATTCTTTTTATTGGCATTCCACTTTCATTTTAAAATATTAAATATTGCAAATGCATGAATTGAAAAACCTTATGACGCGTGAAAGTCTAGAATAAAAATTACACGTTTTATAAAATAGATAAAACGTGCAATGCATACATAAATAGAATCGTTTAAGGCTGTTATGTATTCGAAGTTCACTGAATTGGGGAACAACATGCATAAAATAGAAAATAAGTTGGACAATAGAATCTTTAGTACTGAAATAATAGCAGTTATAAATATGGACAATTTTTAGCAGTAAATTAGGTAGATAAAAGGCCTTTAAATACGTCAATTCTAGTATGATAAATTATTCATTAAATTTACTTGTATACACTAATAATACAATGGCATATTCAGTTTAGTTGAAAAGAATATTCAAATGCAACTTTATAATAATATTATTGTATCAGAAATAAAAATTTGCATCGTTATTCAAATATATTGTTTACTTTTGGATAATATAAATACACAAGCAATAAATCTATACCAATAGTACGTATCGCTTAATTTAATACAAACACTCATATTCTTGGGTATAAACCGATATAATACCAGGTGGCTTCAAAAGTAGAACTTATTTCTGGTGGGATGAAAAATAGTTTGCCAGACAAAGTATTTATTTTATATGAATAAAAACCTTTATTTCTTTTGAATTTTACTTTATACTCTGGAGACAAATGCTCCTGAGGGTAGAAGTATTTGAGCCTGAATGTGCAGCCATTCTTATTATCATATTCAAATAAAACACGAGAGATACATTTTAAAAAGAAACTTTCATCGCTGCACCTCAAGGGAAAATAAAAAAATTACACAGTTTTAGTTAGAAAGAATGAAAGGAAAAATAGTGGGAAGTAATTTGCCACTAAAAGCTTATTCATTCGCTTTATGAAGTGCATTCATTTTAAAACGAATAGCATTAACTTCAATTTCAATATTTTTATTTATTAATATAAACTGAATTAATTTGAATAAAAATAAAAAGAGAATTTAATTATTAAAGGAATTTATTTTAGCTTTTTATATTTTTGTCTGTATTTCGAATGCAGAATTTCGTTAAAATTTTTAAGCTATAAAAATAAGAAATTTTGTAAATACCCTTGCAGTAAAAGTCGAAATCTTATATTTCAATTTTATCGATAAATTCATTCGTCAAGTAAATTGAACTTTTTCTTCGACAAGTTTGTAGAGTCGAAACTTTTAGTCAAACTTTAATTTTTTTAAGTAAGCGATCAAAAAAGTTATGCGAAATAATTATTTTTATTTTTAGATTTTAACGGTACACATCACTACTTTCACTTCATAAAGTCTTATTAAGATTTTTTATAAGCCAACTCTTTGCATACAGATTTTCTCGCATGCTTCAATCGGGCAACAACTTTTGGTCTTTACTCTGAAATGACTTTTCGCCCCGAACAAAATAAGTTAAATCTCATTAAGGCTGTCAATCCTTCATTTTTGTTGAAACTTAAACATTGACAGCTAAGCAAAAGTTTTTTGTTTTGCAAAGAAGGAAACTAGTCAGCGGACGCCTCACCGTTTCCTCGTATTCTCTCTTCCTTTCTCTCTTCTCCGTTATACTCGGGTCGAGTTAAGCGAGTTATGGAAGAATCGATGCTTCTATCCTGCACAGCAGGCGGAAAATGTCTTACTAAGTTGACTTGCAAAATTTCATTAATTATTAGCGAGTGTCTCTTATTCAAAGAAAAATAGCTGTGCAGTGACCTGTACCGGGGTTCTTTGTTGAAATAAATTTTAATCTTAAAGAGAACTTCTATCAGATCTCTTACCATCGTCTTATAATTGAAAATGAATGACAGACATTAATTTAACACTATAGCTGCAAGGTTGTATTGCGTAATATATGAAAGTTATCTACCACTTATAATCTGATTTATCACAGAGAGTGACTTTTAATTTGTATTATTCGTTTTCTTATAAAGAATGTCATACTGCATGTTTAATAAATTAATAAATTTCTACAAACCATAAGGAATGTAACTTCGAATAATAATTTTATTATATTAATTCTGTTTCAAATATGTGAATTAATATATAAGGTTTAACAATAAGCAAAGGTTTCTATCAAGAGAAATATAAAATAGAGTTACTTAATGAGAGATTCAGACAAATTAAAAAGTCTGGGACATTAAAAAAACCTATTCCCAGAAATTTATGATGTAAGTGATATTGTCTAATAAAGTTCTGCTACCATGATTTTTTATGAAGTCATTGCTACGATATATCACGAGATTCCTCTAGAAAGTCTATTGCCGTGAAACGCAATGAAGTTTTGAATGGTGAAAATTTTTTTTCCCAAAAAAAAAGTGGAAGGTAAAAATTTTTTTCTTTCGCAAAGAACTCTTACATAAAAAGAAGCAGTTGTGTGATTGTGCGTATGCAAGTGTGTGTACCAATATAAAGATACGTTTGAAAGAGCTTTTATAATTGCCTACATTTTAAGAAGTTAGACGCTAAGATACTTCTCGTCCTTCTTTTGTTATTATAGTTAAATTTCAATTGCTTATTGTGATTATTATTCGAAAAAATATAGATACATATTTATGAAAAAATCATGTTTCTTTGTGATCGGGAGCAGGTATAAAAACGAATGGGTTTTCTTTTTAGAAATTCATATATAATTAATATTTTTATACTTCTCGCGATTGTTCGTTTATTAGCTAATTTAATTAATTATTAATGAAAGAAATTATTTGCAAATTATTAATTAATTTTCAAATTTAATAATTCAAATTTTTTGTATTTTCATATTCTTTTAAAATAAAAAAAGTGATTTAATTAGATTCAATTTAATGTTCTTTAATTATGTTTTCAATGCTTAAAAATACCGTTTTGTTAATATTTAAAAATGTTATTCTTCTTTGATAATTGAGGCTAATAAAAATATACAATTTACTTTTAAAAGTATTTTTAATTACCTACTATTTGCAATATTATTCATTAAAATTTATTGTACAGTACTTGTGCTATTTTTAAAATACAAATTTTAAAAGTGAAGTTATTATAGGTTAGTTTATTTATGAATTATATGTATATTACTTATATATTGGAATAAATTGTTTAAATTTGATGAAGCTATCTGCCAATGAATTGGCAGCGATTTGTTTTGTCTATAAAAGATAAGGCGACATTATTGGCTTTCTTAAAATGTAATTTTTTTATTACACCTTTAAATATTCAAAAAGTACTGTAATCTATACATGCAGTTCTAACATAAATTACATAAAAGCTTGTACATTGAGTAATTTTCTGGGACAACTATCGCGATTCTAAAGTACTGCAGCACTCAAGCATTTAAAGTCTTACAATTAATTTTTCCTATTAATTACACCGACAGTGGACAAATTTCCTATGTACCTTATATTTAATTTTTTTTAAAGTAACAGCTAATTATAGTTGATTCAATTTTCTCTGCTCTCACATTATTTTACTAGCTGCTCAAGCGATTTTGCGATATGTATGCTAATATAACTTTGATCTAATTAATACACTCCAACTTTATTAAATGCTATTATATACTTTAATCTTCTATCGCAGTTTCAAGTGCTATATCAAACAATATC
Organism: Megastigmus dorsalis; assembly: GCA_900490025.1. Taxonomy (NCBI): domain Eukaryota; kingdom Metazoa; phylum Arthropoda; class Insecta; order Hymenoptera; family Megastigmidae; genus Megastigmus; species Megastigmus dorsalis. The sequence continues at coordinate 9,477 of UELU01143176.1, read as the reverse complement.
ACGCACCCAGCGTAACAATTACCACTGTAATAGAAGTCATTATTATATTCACAACATAGATGCGTTACTACTAAAATAGTATTTTATTCAATTGAGCAGAGTAAATATAAACATCGGTATCAAATTAGTAATTTAAGCATCATTCGAATTATACTCGAATTATAATTGAAGTGCAGCATGAAGTAGATATCTGACTCTATCCATCGATTCTCGAGATATTTCAATACCCGGCACCTGAATTTCGATCCGAAGAAAATAGGCTCTTTTTTACATTTTATACACGCGTAACACACGAGAGAAGCAATGCGCACAAAAAGTTTTTATCGAAAAATTATGCTAAAGCACGGGAATAGCATTTTTTTCGGCGAACCCAGAACAATGAAATTAGCTTGGCCTTTTACGTTCGACCCCTCGCCTCAATTATTTAAAATTTTCAATCAGTCTAAAACACGACGAGCGTGGGTCTAAAATATCTGTCACAGCACCGCGAAACATAAAATAAGCATAGATAATGAAAAATTAATTGATTCGCTCGACAAGCCGGTCGCGGTAGACAGGGTGTAACCTAATGTGAATATATATATATATATATATATATAAAAGGAAAAAAGAAGGAGAGAGGGAGAGAGAGGAACAGCGGGTTGGTCAGCTGAGCACCGGAACGCGTCGCGGTTTGAGGTTTCCAATTTAAGGGGGAGAAGCGCAATTGTCCGCATTGCCCCTCACGAGCGTCGGCACACAAGATCAATATCGAGTCTCCAACGTTGGGGCTTAATCACGAGCTGCTTCGAGCCGCCGATCGATCCGTAACATTAATTCAATGCGTGCGAGCTGATGCTTCGCACCCATAGCTACGTATACGTCGATATTAGCCTTTATAAATGATCATTGAGAAACTAATTGTGTAATCCTGTCCTCTCCCTTCCCCCCCCCCTCTTACAGGCCATTCCCCCGTACATCAAAATATCGAATTTGAAAAATGGGTTCGCCTCGCTCTGCTGACTCGGCAAACGCTAATTTATGCGGTGGCACAGGTGTTCTCTCTGCGCTCTCGGCACTCTCTCTCTCTCTCTCTCTCTCTCTCTCTCTCTCTCTCTCTCTCTCAGTAAAGATTTTCCGACTTTTGAAGCTTGTCGACGCAAGCGCTTCTTTTTTCGCAGAAAGGGATCCGCTTTAAATCTCAAAAGATATGGCGGACGCGCTGTTTACTCGGAGTTGCACGAGAAAAAAAAATCTCGACTGTATAGGTGAATCGGCCATTAGGTTGGAAAGGGAAGGACCTACTTTCGGTGCAATAAATATAAAAGGGTTGATGGGGAGGGAGGGGGAGGGAGAAACTGCGAATTTACAAGTCCTACACGCGTCGATTTTTGCTTACAGGGTCAGTAAATCCGGGCGCTAGTATGTTAACGCGCACGAAAATTTGACTCGCCAGCTATCTCTCTTGCGCTCTCACGATTTATACTTGTTTTGAATATTTGTCTGTACTTGCAATCATGATCGAAAAGTTCAAATAGCTTCCTTAAAATGCTTTTGTTGAAAACTTAGTGGCTATTGCTGTAGTTTTGTAGAAAGCGCATACAGCAACTTTTTAAATATTATCCTCTAAAGCTGGAATTTACCTTTTCTCGTTTCATTTTCCTTTTCGTTTCCAAAATGTACATTGGATAATTTCAACGAAGATTATTGTATATAATTTATGAGGAAATTAATTATATTTTGCTTCTAATTAATTTTTAACGTGTTGAAACTTTCCAGAACGCTCTTTGAAATTGTGTATAACATAAAGCAGCATTAAATACTAGCTTATCAGTATTAGGTATAAAACAATTTTCAAGTTCAATCAAATAATAATAATCAATTATCAACACGAAAAAATTTTTTTTATCTCTTGCACTATTAAGTTATGAAATACATATTGTAAGTATTTTTTTAAATTCTCAAAAACTAATTGTGTGCTCTATTATAAAAAAGTAGTATTTCATTAGCTCATAATAATTAACATATTTCTTGGAAATTTAATATAAAGTCGAGGCTAAATTTATGATCCAAGTTCATTATTAATTGCTTTTTAATTTTAATCATACATCTCACTTTTTTCACCGAATAATTTTTGAGCGTAAAGTTATACGAAAAGTTCACGTTAGTTTTGTGCAAATGTTTAAGCTTCAATAATTGTCCTAAAATTAATTTATACAGAATATATGTAGAAGTAGCTTCAAAATGACCTCGTTGAAACTGCTATGACGTAATCCTTGTAAACATCAAAGGTCTGGTCTACGCCGTCCAAAATTTAAATTCATCTAAGCATGTTTCACTCGCAACTAATATTGCTCCTGAATCGCTATTAATTTAATATTAAACATATCAGGTATTTGCTATTAACTATTCAAAGTAACATAATTTATCATTTTGTACCAAAATATCTAACGCATTTAATTGAAAATTCAAATTCTCTATCTTCGACTTTGGCACACTAATAATCAATCCACCCATATTCTAATCAAAATAATATTTTCTACCAAAAGCCATCTAAAAAAAAACGATAAAAAATGTGATCGATTGGAATATTTAAAGCAAAGCCCTATCAAAGGAGCTCGTTGGGTGCAGGACGTAGACTCGTTAATAACGGCACGATAGAGCTACGTGTGCGTGCAAAGCAAAAAGGATTTTCCGAAAGGCAAGCAAACAAGCAAAGCGGGACAGGCACATAGAGAGAGAGAGAGAGAGAGAGAGAACAATCGAAAAGCTCCTGCAGCGTGGAAAATAGCGAAGGAGAAAGACAGAGAGAGAGAGAGAGGAGAGAGAGTGTGGAAGAACGCGCCACTCGCAAAAGCAAAGTTTATTGTACTTACCTAGTCGTCAGCTCAATTGAGAAAAATACGTATTCCCCTTTATCAAACATTCCCAGATCCTCGGCGGCCAGCAGTATCTCCCGTATCGTCGTCGCGTTAGCGCACATCACCACAACTGAAACAGAAAACAAGAAGAGCCGCAGCCACTTGGTAACGAGTAAAAAAAAAGAAGTAACCTTATTATAGGTGCAGTGTGTACATGCCTCGCCGGCCAAAGCAAAACTTTCGTATATATACACACTGCAGACAGTCTGTAATCTTGGAACAGTCGGAATTTCAATCGGGATACTTCACTTTAAAACCAGAATTTATTCGACGGGATTTCGTTTGTGGGTCTTAGCGGGCGGAAAAGTTTTTATCGCCAAAAGTTCATAATATACGTGGCCGCTACTGCCGCAGCAGCCTTTCGCTCATGCTCGCAGAATGTGTGAGCGAGCGAAATGTGATTTACAGTTGCATTCCTAAATTTATGCTGATTCGCAAGATGGCGACACGGGCTATTATTCGAATAATTGCTTTAATTCGACGTCCGCGAAACATAAAATCTCCGCGGAACAGTGCTTGTAAGTCCGACAGTCTCGAGGCATCCGTTTCATTTTGTCAATGGAATAAAAAAGATTTCATCCGCATATAACAATATCTCCATCAACGTTTATTCATCCTTCGGCAAAAGCCATAGGTATATTTAAAAACTTTTCCAATCATCCGCGCGTATTTTTAATAAAAACCCCATTCGCTGCGGCATATCCGTTCGTGCTCTACACCGCTCGAAAACTTTCCAATATTTTCCTTCCTCTCAAAAAGTGGCGTGAATCGAAACTAATAAACACAGAATCTCTCCCCGGGATCGCGGGGGCACGCGTGCAAAGGCAGAACCAACGAGCCGGAACAAGCGAAGAAAGCACAGTATAGAGCGCGAGAGAGAAATAGAAAGGAAAACAAAAAAGAGCTACTCGGAAAATTCGAGGCACGCAAGTCGTCCCGGGTGCCGTACATCACTGATTGTACAGGGTATTAGATTAAAATAGCAGCGTCGACGGCGGCCGGTAAGCGCCACCAGGGCAATTAAGCGAAATTACATCCCCTCGGTATTTCGCACGCAGCAGCTCAGCAACCGAACCAACGCGATACGGCTGCACGCGGCGCTAAACCCGTGTATATATACAACAGCCAGTGGCAACAGTAGCAGCGAGGGCGATAATTCATCGATCATTCGCGCAAACAATGCGAACCGCCGCGCTGCATCGCGGAATAGCCATCCGACGAGCGCGTGTGTCTCGCCGACAGGATCCGATAGTCAACTGTTCCTCTCCCTCTCTCTCGAAATGAATTTTCGAAAATAAGCAGAACTGCAGGAGAGAAACAAGGAGGCGGTGGCAACGCACGGCGGCGCGGGCGAGGTTAATTTGTAATTCGAGTCGTATACGGGAGCGGCTGGATGCGCGTGCTTCGCTTTCCCGAGCAGCAGCGCGCGGTTTTCCCTCTATCCGCGCGCCGCGAATCCATACGTCTTTCTCTCTCTCTCTCTACCTCTTTCGTTGCCGCGTACCGACGTTCCTGTATACAGGAGGAGTACAGGAGTGCAGCTCAGCTCGTCCCGCGAGGACGGATGCAATTGCCGTGCTATTTGCAAAGGAGCGAATTCGCCAATCTTATTTCCTGCCGCTGCTGCCGCTGCTGCTCGTCGACGTGCAGTGTGTCTGGGTCTGTGGACGACAAGCCCAAAGCAGTGGCGCTCTCTTTCTCTCTCTCTCTCTCTCTCTCTCTGTGTATATATACGCGCCAAGTCAAGTCGATTTAACATTTACCGCACAGACCATGACAACCCGCTACTTTTTCTCTCATCTTAACTACGAATCTTATACGAGATAAAGCCGAGTTTTTAATTTCGGCTATATTCCAAAATATATGGGAGCTTTGCTTTTCCGTTCGTGCGTCTGAAAGTTTTGAAATCTGGTTGGTCTATATAAACGCTATGGGTAAATTACATGGTAGAGTCGTAACTCATAGACTAATAGTTAAGATTATCTTACCGAAAGTTTTGAAAAAGTTATATACTTGGAGTTCATATAAAGACTAGGCACATGATTGCAGTGCAGCCTTTATTTTAATTAACGCTTATCATATTATTTTTAGTTTCTACATGTGTCAAGTTGAGATGATTTACGTTCTCGTCTACATTATAACTTTTTCAACTCGGTAACCCCTTTTTTTATTTGTCTTCGTAATTAACTTCCATGTCAAGATATCTCGCAAATTCGCGTGCGATTAAAGCAGCAACTTTAAAAATGTTTACAGATAAAAATCATTTGATCTCGTATAAGCTGGCTGCTTTAAGCATGCGATCTTCAAATCGTCGAGAATAATGAATAAATTAACCCCCATAATCAGGAGAACAATATTTGCCATTGATAAGAAACCGGAAATTCGTCCCAAAGCTACAAACAACAGTGCGTAATGCCAAACAAAAGAACTAATTACTGTCAAACTGTATAAATCTCGCTTACGCACCATAGCTGGGAAATCCCTCCACGAAAGATATGGAAAAACCCAGGAAACGAGGAGTTTGCGTGTGCGTGCGCTCGGAAGGTATACAAGCCAATACACACACACACCCACACACACACTTTTCTCCCAGGCAAATACTCGCGGGTGCGATTAGCTCGTCCGTTTTTTTTCCTAACAGTCTGCTTGAAAGTTTCACTTCACACAGAGCGGACACTGTACAAGGTACGCTACAAGACACCTCATCTCCCACCGCGCGCGTAAAAGGAATTTCGCCTCGATTTTTCCCCCGCGCTGTAGAATTGAATTTTTCAAGTGCGACGAAGTCGAGAGAGAGAGAGAGAGAGAGACTATACGTACTGTAGCGACCATTTACTGCTTATCGTTATGACGTCGCGGTGGTGGTAATGGTGTGCGGGGACGCGACGAAAAGTTGTCTCGCTTACTCTCTGCGGACGGATAATTTTGCCAGAGTCTCGCGCGGTATATACGTCCGAGCTTTCGTTACGCGGCGAGTTGTGAGTCGCGCTTGCGACTCTCTCGTCCCCCAGCGCACCCAAACGGAATTAGTTTCATTGCGCGGTAGCTGCTGCTGTTTCGGCTGCTACTGCTGCTGTTTGAGAGTCTGAAAAATTGAGCGAAAAACTTTTTTACAACTATGGCTTATATTGTCGGGATTTGTGTCGAGCACCTACGAAGCGACACTCGTAACGCGGCTACTTTAATCAAAGATTTATCAATGAGTATGCTTTGACACGCATTGCTGTTTAGACTTTCGTTAGAAAACAAGGTCTTGAATAATTTATCGGGGCAGCGCTTTTAATGCATACGGAACGTAGCAATGATTTTGGACGTATTTAGACTTTCTTTAGACTCTTAGCCAAAAATTGAATTGCATTTGAAATATTCAATTGTTGCGTTGACCAAACGATAATACGAAAAAAAAGAAGAAAAAAAATAATAAATACTGAGACAATATACGGTTTCGCGATTTTCGAGAAAATTAAACTCTATAAACTTTATACGTTTGTGAATTGATCCCCAAATAAATCAAAACATAAGAAATCATCATTTTAGTGTATCTGCAATATATACAGTACTAAGATCATTTCTATCTTAGTTTACGAGACTGTTTCCCCTATACTATCATGCAATCGTCAATATATCCAAAAATAGGTGAGAAATCTCTCTCTGTCCCTCTATCTTTCGATTCATAGCACCAAAGACATCGAGAGTGCAGCGTGCAGAATTGGTATTCCATCGAGCTCGACCATAGCGAATCATCGTGGCGCAGTGATCATAAAAAATAAATTACGAGTAGCGAATGAAAAAGGGCCGCGTACGTGAGGTGCTAATGAAAACTCTTCTTTCCTCCCCTCTCTCTCTCTCTCTTCCTCTCTTTCTCTAACTCTCGCTTGAAGGAAAAAAGTCAAAAAGAAAAGACTCGAGGTACTAAAATCTATCGTATATACGGCAGAACGCGCCAAAGGCAACACAAACACACACACACAGACACACACACACACACACACACACGTTCACAGCGTTATATGATCGCAGTGCGCACGGAATATAAGTGTCAACCTGCAATCCGCTTATAGCAGCAGCAGCAGCAGATAGCCTCGCGACTCTCCAAATATTTATAAAGAAGTGTGCAGCAGCAGCGGCCACCTCGTAAAAAAAAGACACGCGCGTAAACGCAGCTCGTAAACGCGGCCCGCGTGTCGTGCTCGTATAATTGACATCGAAATAACCAAGAGAGAGAGGAAGAGGGATAGATAGATAGATAGATATGATAGATCTTCATTTCAATTCCTTGGTCTAATGTTGCCGTAACTAATACAAAAAAAACATAAGCTCAAATCCGTCCGTTTAATAGATACAAATTTTGAAAGTTAAAAAATAATTAATATGTACAAAAATAAAAATATGCGCAGTAATAAAACGGAAAAAAAATCTTAGAAACTAGAGATAATCGAAATAAGTAAGATTACGAAAAAATACAACGACATTGCGCATACGTAGTCCATTCAATACATAAAATATTTCATTTTACAAGTTAATTAAAATTGGCATTATTGAATATAATAAATCTCAATAAACACCTGATTAAAATTTCTCCTTATTATATACCTTAAAAAATTATAAAAGAGAGAGAGAGAGAGAGTACTGATAGGTATCTAACCTGTCACTATAACCCAATTGCCGCGACTCGATCTAATTTCACCCCACGTGTGTGAAAGCTCGCTTTTCTCTTTTCATCTATATACACGTATTATACAGCGAACGAAGAAGGATAATGGGCAGGCCAGCTTATAACTTTCGGCATTTCGGCGTGTAGATATCGACCCCTGAGCCTCGCGAGAGTTCGGGAAATTACGGGGGAGCTATGGGCGCGTCGTGCATGCGACTCGAGTCCCTATATATACTCCGTTCCGAAGAGAATCCAGCCATCCACCCATCATCTCATCTTAAATGATGGATTTTCGCGCGCGAGTTCATACCCGAGCCTCTCTCTCTCTCTCTCTGTGTATGTGTGTGTGGGTGGGTGGGCGTGTGACTGCACAGTTTTTTCGAGGGAGGTGTTGATCGCAGAAGGATTTGAACTTCGCTGACGCGTGCTGAGCTCGGGGTTGTGGCTTTTTGGGAGATATTACTTGGTGAGAGCGGATTCGAAGCTTTGAAATGCGGCTATTGTCATCTATGGATAAGCGTGAAAAATGCGAGCTTCATAATTCAAGTCACATCGACAGGGACCGGCTTGATACGACACCCTATATACATGTGTGTGTGTGTGTGTGTGTATACAATGTACCGCAATACGTCGTCTGACTAGACTCTGCTGTTTCTACTTGTTACACACATTAGACCGCGTTACTTTTATGTCATGTTTTACTTATTAGTAGAAAAAATACTTCTTGTCCGATGAAAATACATTATCTATCCATTATACACAAATAATACAAATACATTATCTTTAGTTATGTACTATACACAATACAACGGGCGTCTTAATCTACCCTTACTCAATCCCCTCGCAGCTCTCTCAATAAAAGCATTATATCATCTCCATCTAATCCTCTTATACATCATCTCCTCCTTCTGCCCCGAACAACTTAAACCGCGCGAAAGATGAAGAATTTTTTTCATGTATAGACTCGTCGAGTGGCCCCTCAGTTTCTCCCGTTTTTTTATCATTTAGATTACACGTATAGCGTTTCTACATTTTGCCTATGGATTTTGATAGATAGCAGGCGCTAAACAAGGGGAAACTATTTCGAACGCTTGAAATTTCTCTCCCTTTGACGGATGATTTCAATAGCGGGCTATGCTTGTATTTTTAGTCCATCGCTCGCGGCCTCCGACATTTTGATCGATCTTTATCTAAAATCGCACGTTTTACAACTATCGGCGGGACTGGAATCGAGCGTAGAAATACACACAGAATTAAACACCGCGTGCCCATTTTACTCATACTCATTCAAAGCTGCAGCTCCAACTTTGGTACACGAGGAAGCGATCCGCAAAAGAAGAAAACAAACAAATCTGCTGAGCAGCATTCGGAGCATCAATAACAGGCGGAACGTCAGCTTAATGGAACAGCCATCATCGCGTATATCCGACAGTGCACGAGAACGACTTCCGTCCCGTCGACAAAAGTGCACAGTTCGAGGAGCAGCAGCGGCGACGGAAAAGAAAGCAAAAAAGTGGAGAAAACGTCGGAGGCAGATGGAAAAACCCGTCCTTACAACGCTCCCTTGCCCCCCGTGCGCGCACACACAGAGTAAGAGAGAGAGAAAGAGAGAGAGAAACCGACACAATGACGGAAATAACTGTGGGCGCGCGCTCAGCACCGGTGCGGTTTTGAATAATTCAGAGGGCGCCTCGTCATTCCCCGCCGAGATATATACCCGATCGACACGGCGCAATATTATCGCTCCGGCCGTTATATACGCGGCGCGGCTAGCGAATATGAATCCAATGCTGCCGGTGTCTATATGTGTGTGTGTGTGTGTGTGTGTGTGTGAGTGTGTGTGTGTACGCTTGACCGAGTCACAATGACTTAGCGCGCTGGCGCGAGCGGACCGTCCAAAATCCCCCCTTCTCTCTCTCTCTC
>UELU01143174.1:64801-100877 GCA_900490025.1 Megastigmus dorsalis | reverse complement strand
GAGAGAGAGAGAGAGAGAGAGGGGTGGGAGTGGGAGAAAGGAGAAGGAGAAGGATTAAGCTATATCGTAGCGATCTCGTGTGTACTCTATTTTTTTTCTCTCTGCTGAAGCTCAAGAGAACGAGCGTGTATGCAGTAAATTTTTTTGACAAAAACGTTTGTTATGAGTTTGTTCTATATGAATTTTACTATTATTACAGCACATCTCGAGTCGTAGCTTATAAACACGCCAAGTTGTTAACGCAAGAACGCAAAAAGATTTACTGTATATTATTGTTGCGAGCCGCGATGACGTTGCGTGTAAAAGGGACAGGGACGAGCGACACGACTCGTCCTTGCCACGAGTGCATCGCCACGAAATTGCTATTATATAGGCCGTGTAGTCGACGAACTGTGCAGAGGGGCCACACGTGCGAGGAGAATCTGAGCTAAATTCTCTATTGCTGTTATATTATCGTTGCGTTCGTTCAAGCGGAAACGTTGACACGCGCGCGCGCGCACGCACACCTAAAACTGTAAAATGTAAAATGTTCCTCGTCGTTTTCCTTTTTTTCTTTTTGTTGTTCCTTGCACGCCACGAAGAAGGAAGGATCGATTCCGTGTTGCGTACAATACGACGACAGAATGATATGTGCGTCGCTGCGATTGTTATCGCGAGTCTAGCTCTGGCTTAACCAATTGTTTGCGCATAACTCGAGCGTTTACCTTTTCCAAGGCGTAAGTGTGTACGAGCAAGCGGATCCGGCCGAGAAGCTAAATCCGGTGATATTGATAAAGAACGCTCACCGAAGCCTTTTTTACTTTCGCCTCGCAATTAATTCCGGCTTCTCTATCCGCGGATTTTTTTTCTCCTGCCGATTCCCATCGATCTTTCTCTTTCTCCCACGCACTCGAGGAGAGAGGGAAAGAGGAATTCTCTTCATTACGATGCGTGTCAACGTTTCTCGCTGAGTTATTATATCTCCCGTTCCTCTCTCACTTTCTTTCTTTCTCCCCCCCCCCTTCACTCTCTCTCTCTCCTTTTCTGTCTCGCGTATACATGCGCATATCACCATATCGCATCATGTCCCATCTCCAAAAAATAAGTTTAACGATCATAGCGTGTACATATAATACATAATGAAGCAACATAAAAATAAATATATATATATTGAAGAAAAAAAAGCGTGCGTGTACGTGTGCGCACGTCTCGATGACGAAAATAATGGAATAAAATAAAGTACAGTATATAACATTTATACTCTCCCGCTTTCGCTCAATGGCGTTAATTGATGCAAAAAAAAATTGTAAATTTTCGGCTGCGCACACTCGAGGCGCAGGGAGGAAGAAGACGCGCGAAAACTGTATAAAACTGTGAGGTGCGCGCGCGCGCGCGATCGCGGAGAGAGATGCCCGCGTCGATATTGTCGGACTCGCGCCCAATCATCGCGGAGCTGTGCTTTTATTCTTGTATCATCTTGTACCTATTCGCACTCCCGATATCGCGTTGACATTCAAAAAAAAAAAAAAAAAAAAAATGAAAAATGCGTCCAGCGCCACTGTGATTTTTCAAATGACGTTGCTCGTTGGCTACGGGACTGACAAGTCTCTTCGCTCGAATATTCGTGAAACTTTCTTATCCTTCGTTACATAGCAAACTTTTGCTCTGGCTCAGCTGGATCGATGAAAACATTTGCGATAGATTAATCTTGACCACTGTGACAGCAAGCATATTTTTACCGGATAAAAAACTTTATCGCTGTTTTCTTGCTACTGCGGTGAAACACTTGTTTTCTTTTTCATTCCGTGTCGTACACTTTCTCTTTATTTCCTTCTCTCTCTCTCTCTCTCTCTCTCCCTCTCTCTCTCTCTCTTCCTGTTTCTCTCAGTCTAAAATTTCGTTCATTGAACCGCTATGTAAAAGAAATAACTATTCTCTTACATACATTTCCAACACCTCTGCTCTCTTTCGTTTTTTTACTCTCACACCTTGAGTTTTGATTCAAAGTTTTTAGACTCCAAAGTAGAGGGCGATAATTGTAATTAACATGTATTTTAATACTTCACGTACATAATATTTGATTAAGAACAATATTATTGTCGATTAATAAATATGTTAAATACGAGTACCTATATTTTCGGATTCCTTGAAATGAAATTCTCTTAACTAGATAATTGAGTCCAGCTGAATTTCAAACGGGAAATTCAACATAGTTCTTTTCTACTTTCTTGTCTCTTTCTTTTATAAATAGCACATCTCTATCGAGTGTCAAATCGGAAGCATCGAAAGTTTATCAAATGCTCAACAAGAGGGAACTGATAGATATTAATGCAAAATAAACAGATGAGAGAAAAAAGAGAGAGAAATAAGAGAGAGAAAAAGAAAACCACAGTGTTCAATGATGCGTGCCAACGGAAGATGCATATTTCACTCGTGTAACAATAAAGAGTGAGTAGAGGTTACGGATCGCCACTCGCGCAATACTTACTTTTTGAATGCAAACGTTATCATATTTGTCGGATAATAAGCGAGCTGAGCCGCACAGTTTAGTGTGGTTTCTAGATGCAAACGTTGTCCGCGTTGCGAATGTAACAAAAACCGAAACGACAAGAGATAAAGCTAATGAATGAACAGGAACTTTTAGTTATCCTAATATCCGCGTGTGTGTAGCAAAACGATAATAAGTGTATCATGGCATTAATCATAATCAATTACTACTCCAGTGCGTTAAAGGATATTAAAACAAAGAAAACATTGAATATAACGAAATCATGATGGACGTATTTACTGTGGACAAAGAGTCGTGGTATAAAGAAATTTTAAAGAAAAAAAAAATATATTATATATATATATGTATAAACGCGAAAGTCGTCCGTAAAGAAGCGAGTGGCGAGTAAAAATAAATTTACAATAAAATGTGTTGACGCGCACCAGACTATATAGGAAGGCAGCTCACGTGTGTGTGTGCGCGCGCGCGCGTCTGCAACGTTTTTGCAGATAGTGACGAGTTACGGGACGGGGTAGGTTGCCCCTTACTAAAGCAACTGCTCCTTCTTTTCTCTCCTCCTCTCCACCCACCCCTGGTCAAAATGCCCCTTTGGATTTTAAACGAAGAAAATGCGGAAAAGTCGAGAAGGAAATATGAAAAAAGGAACGCACGAGTTGCACGCGCCACTGTTTATTCCCTCCTATTCGTCGATCCATTCGCAGGTCGAACTAGAAAACAAATGAAAATAAAATTCTTTCTCTCTCTCATCGAGACATTTTTCACCAGGGCTGCTTTTTATCATAGGGAAGAAAATTTACCGCGAAAAGAAAAAGAAAATATCATCGTTATTAAGTTTAACAAAAGAAAGAATAAAAATGAATTAAAAAAAAATAAAATAATAAAATACATAAGACGAAAGGCTCGAGCTGCCTTTTTGAAACTCGACACCTATACACCATACATTATTATATATATATATATTTTATTGCTAGTGGATATCACATAAGTACGGCAATGTAATATTCATCTGTACATAGGACAATTAATATGAATTCAACTGACTAGTAAATGTTTTAGAAGTCGGGAAAAAAAATTTACCGATGGGAAGGATTGTCATGAAAATAACAATGAACTGAGTATGTTTGTTATTATTTTCACTATATAATTGTTATGCGATTGTGAAACCAGATTAAAAAAAAATGAAGTCGAAGAAGAAAAATAAGCAAAATAAAAAAATGAGCGAAGGATAACGGCACTCGTCTCGTCGCGGCCGGATACGGGAAAGAAAATAAATAAATCGTATTATAAGCCTCGGCAAAATTTAACAATTTCCATGTTTTAATCTATAAACTCTCGTTGTTTCTTCGCTTTTCCGTCTCGCCACCACTCCTTCCTTGCTATCGTTCCTTAAGTCTCCGATTTTTGGATAAATTTGCAAACTTTATCTTCTTCTTTCGACTATCGAATAAATACTGTTTAACTCGCGTCTGCTCGTGTCCACTGTCGACGAGATGCTGAGTCGATTTTTTGCAGATTTATTATACCTATATTAGGCTTACGTTACACACCTCATTTGTAAATATTAGAACGTATTTTTGTCGTCTATGTAAAATCAACGAGGATTTTAAATAATGGCTTAGTTCTTAGCATAACGAAATAAAGTTGAGAACATAATGGGAAAAAATGAAAAAAAAAAATATATGAAAATGTGTATTCATTGCTTAAGCCCTCTGTTTCCTTTCCGTTTTTCTTTGTTAATGAGTTAATCGATTTGAACTATAATGTATACAAGTCATGTAGTACTCATCAGACAATCACTCACTGATTATTCCTTTTTTTTTATTCTCATTTTCCTTTATCCTTATTTCCATTTATAAAATGATTATTTTGCCTATTTGTGCTGTTTATCATTAACATATTTTTCTTATTGACGTTGAAATATTTTATTTTAATACTTTCAAAATCCAAATAGAAATTTGAAGTGTTACTTATTACATCAAATATTTCGAGAATATGAAACTGAACATATTTTGAAAATTAGCATGAAAGTAAAGATAAATTTAATCTGTCCTTCAAGCACGTTTAACATTCCTTTAAAAGGTATGCAACGGATATACGAACTATCCACCTAGTATTTCAAAAAATATCTATAACCGTTCAAGGCAAGCAAAACATTATTAGTGCAGTAACGTCAATCTTGGTAATGCATTTTAGCAAGTCACGATATACAATTAAATATAACTAATGAGGTTGGAATTATGTACCTAATCTTTTGAAAGAAGATAGTAAAGGAAGACCGCTTCTAGGTATTCCCTTACTTTATATGTATAATGCTTGTTTTACACAAGTCAGATTTCATGTTCGATTTACATACTTTTATTACCAAATCAAGCTAAAATGTTCTAAAATATTAAGTATATTATTAAACAAAAAATGCTTTAATGCTATTATTTGAACATTCGTAGCTTTATCCGTGTACTTAATCTTTAAAAGCAGAAAGAAAAATAAATTGCCCAGCTATCAACAATCAGCTATTTTTCTTCTTTTTTACTGAATTTTTATTTATTTTTTTTTATTTTTCAACCGGAGACTTATATTGTGCATCATAAGAATCGTGTATCCGTTCCAATAATTTCCAAAACACGCGAATTGACAAATTGAATCGAAAAAGTCCGATGTAGAAATCTGTAACTGAGCTGCTGTTTCTTCGTAAGTGGACGAGAGACATAACATGTGTCGAAATGATCCGAGCCGGAGGTAGCAGAGAGAGAGAGAGGGATTCGACATTGATAGCCTCCAGCGCCGCTGGAATAAGTATACTCAATCGCATAGTTTTAAGCGAAAGAGAAGGGATTAAGTGGCTTTGTGAAAAAGTCAGTTCGCCGAGCACATTATAGCACAGATCTTTGCGTCGCGCAGCCATAGCATTGCTCTTCTGTCCTTCCTCATTCATTTCTCACAAGTGCAGGTTTGCTTTTAAATATTAAAAAAAATATCCTTGTGTATTAGTAAACGGTGGTTTAATATTATTGCATTATTTCACATTATTTCGTACAGGAAAAATGCCGGCTTACAAGCTGACGTACTTTAATATAACCGGCCTCGCCGAACCGCTTCGTTTCTTGCTTAGCCATGCCGGAGCCGATTTTGAGGACATCAGAATCAACTTTGAAGATTGGCCCAAAGTTAAGACCAGTAAGTATACTTTGTTTATCTCGCAGATAATATTCAGATTTTTTGATTTATAAGCGATACAAAATCTCATGTAATGCTTTTTTTTTCTTTTTTGTACGTTTTAAACTATTGTTAGTCGTTAATGAGTATTTTTGAAAAATTCGATTTTAGGCAATTTATGAAAAAAGGAATAAAAACTTTCCTAAGTCAAAATTTTTCAAAAATTGTCTAAATTCGAATCTTTCAAAAATACTCATTAACGACTAAGAATAGTTTAACACATGCGAAAAAGCAAAAAAAATCATTACATGAAATTTTGGCATGAGATCTCAGGTGAGATCTCAGGTGAGATTTTTCAGTAGGGAAGCCGGTAGTTTTTACGTCCAATCGCGCAAGCGCCTTTCATATTCGTCCTGCGTGTCTAAAATTTTATACTGATAATTATGCGTGTACATACATACTTATACAAAAATGTAATGGATACGTGTCGCTTATACTTTCATTTTTTTGAAATTCATTTTCTCAAAAGATTACCTAACTTGTACAGTAATGTGAATATTGTTTGCGAGAAAAAGTCTAACTAATAATTATATATATATATTAAAACTGATAATGTTCTTTCAAGGGAGAAAAATGCTGTAGAAACTTTTAAGACAAAGTGTAACAGAAATTGCTAAGTTGCGTAAGAAAGCTGTGACATATATTCACGTACTTTATAGTAAAATTGCTATACCTATACTATAGCAAAAATCACTTTTAGTAATTTCTACTATATGTAACATAGTAATTTTTAAAACAATGAGTAATAATAATAGCACAACTAGGGAATAACTAGGGAAACTACCACATAACGTAAGAATTTTTACTATAGCCATTATTAGTTATTATAAATAATATATTTTTATTTTCTTGAGGAGCAGTAATGGAAATTATTTTTTTCATATTTGTCCTAAACTACAGTGGAAAGGTTATTTACTAATGATTATAATTAACATGGAAAGAATTTGAAGTTATAGAAACAGAGGCGTAAGTTTTTTGTTGGTGTTTTAAGTCGTGTTTGTTAGTTGGTTATTAATTCATACAATTAATAGAGGCATTTGATTTTTACTATTACGGCACGCTCGCATGTTTTACATATATATATATATATCCTGCAAAAATAGACCAACTACTTTTATCGACTGAACTATACTATAAAAATTGATAAGTATATTTTTATAGGTCTTAACAGTCCCTTAATAATAGTAGAAATCAGATTGCCCTTGTCTACATTCAGTCCCGTAGAATCTGTAATAAATCTAAATTAATTAAAACCTGACATAAACTTTACTCGTAAAGGGCAATCTGATTGCACCTTTCCACCACAAATACCGATACCGTCCTAAGTTTTGAGCTCGACCCGGCTCCTCTTCAGGGACTGAAATATCAACTTAAATTATCCTCCCACCCTAGTATTTAATGATTTCGAAATTATTATTTTGCAAGTTTATCTCGTAAAAATTTTTGAACCTTCGCCACAGTCAACATAACTACAAAATGTACAATAGTTCTTTATATTTAAATATATTAATGATTTTGAGGTGCAAATGAATAATTAAATTAAATTTTCCATGAAATTTAGCAATGCCGATGGAACAGGTACCGATTCTGGAGATCGACGGAGAAGTCTTTCATCAATCTAAAGCGATCGGTCGTCACCTGGCGAAAAAATACAATCTCTATGGATCCGACGAAGTGCAAGCACTACGAATTGACATCATCGTTGACGACATCGAAGATTGTAGATTGTGTAAGACATATGGCTTTGTGGTTACTTTGATTAAGAGTAATTTTTTAAACGCACAATTGACACTATTTATTTTTCGCAGTTGTTGCGAGATGGCATAAAGAGGCAGATGCCACTATCAAGGCTAAGCTTGAAACACTTGCGGATGAGAGGACGTCCTATTTCATGAACAAATTTCAAGAACAAGTGAAGAAAAATGGTGGATACTTCGTTGGCAATAAGGTATTCTAAGAGAATTATATATACTGTTTATTTTTATAATAGATTTATTTAGCATTTGCATGAATTAAATGCAAAACTTTGAAAATTAATTTAATGAAAGGTCTTACTTCTGTTACTAGCTGAGCTGGGCTGACATACAGTTTGCAGGGATCACCGAATTGATGTCCAATATTCAGAATAAAGATATTCTCAAGGGTTACCCAGAATTGATAAAGCTGTACGAGAAAGTTCGATCTGAACCAAAGATCAAAGCTTACATTGAAAAACGACCTAAAACCGTTTTTTAATTATGTTTTAAGAAATTTCCAATAAAATCATGTTGGCCAAAAAATATTTTTCTTTATTTAGGCTTAAATATTATCATTACACATATAAACATACTTAATTATCACTAAGCCTGAGGGAAAAAATTCATTCTTCATACACGTCCTCTATAAACTATAATATCTCGTCCAGAAACTATAAACTTTATAATTTCGACTCGATATTTTTTATAAAAGGTTTACACATACAAGTTTCATTCTAATTAAATCTTATATTAATTATTGGATTGTATGTTCAAGAACTCGTTGATTGATTTTTTTTGTTACCTATAATACATTAAAAAATTTAAAGGAAAGGGCGCCTTTAAACCTCCGCTTTTTAGAAAATATTAAAGTCGATGAAATTCTGTATAAATGAGCGTATATGACTTGAAAATATTACCAAAGTAAAGGTAACACAGCATGCGAGTCGTACGCGTACGACTTCACACCGACAGTCTAAGGGATAACGGATTATAACAGAGATTTGACAGTTTAATTCAAAACTGCGACTGCACGTGCACACTGTAGACTAAACTCCTTGGGGCTATGAAGCATCGGTCGGTGGTGCTAGCGATTGATGCAGCTTTATAACGGCGGTCTGAACGGTTTGCTGAAAGACTTCATCCTCCTTGCACGACGCGTTAAGACTCAGCAAATCGATGTGAGCCTTTTTCCCGTCCACCGTCACGTACAGCTTTTCCCCCTTGAAGATCTTGGGCACCGAATCCTCGCCGAACATCTCCTGCAGCATCTCGATCAGACACACCTTAAAGTGCATTCTGTCCATCTTCGTGGGGGCAGTCAGCATTTTCGGATTGCTGTCCATCGCTTCAGCTTGCAGCAGGGCCGTGAGCACCGCGTCTGCGTACATGTCGTTGACGGGCGTTGCGACCCATTCCATCGTCACTATTTTACCCTCGATCGTGACGTCGACGTGCTTGAAGACCCTGAGCTTCTTGTCGTCGACGATGTCCAAGGTGCCGGCGATTTGGGTGAATAGGTGCTTGAGGGTCGGCAAAGAGGCTGAGTAGTAGACGCTCTGGCGCTGCACCACTTGGCTCATGCTCATATCGGTATACTTGGAGAGGTCGCAAGGGTCCAGCAAGTGGTAGTTGAAGTTCCTCTTGACGAGGACACCGGACAGCTTCTGGCCACACTTAGGCGTCACCATGGCTAATGCACCCATCACTTTGGCGGTTTTCGCGCCCCGGAAGTAAAGCTCGACGGCGACGGTGTTCCGCGGATTGTGGATCTCCATCGCGGTGTTCGGGTCATCCTCGTATTCTCGCTGCAAGGCTGCCTTCAATCTGCCCATCTCGTTCTGCTCGCCGTGCACGAGGATAACGTGCGGCGGCTTCAGGATGCGGATGAACTCCGAGGTCTGCTGGTAGTCCGTGTGGGCTGAGAAAGATATGTAGTCGACGGACATTTTAAGGGGCAGCTTCTGGCCGCTCATCGTCGTTATCTCCTCGGGCTCGGACAGTATCATCTTTGCCAGGGTTCCCTCGACGCAGTAGCCGGCGATGATGACTCCGTTCTTGGCGTCGGTGCACCAGGATTCGAACAGCTCGCGAGACAAACCGCTCTGCATCATACCGGGTGTGGCCATAACGACGCAGGGCCCGATATCGTCGAAGTGGTCGATACCCTTCAGGTTGGATATGTGCTTGAAGACGAATGGATTGTTGATCGCTATCTGACGTCTAATTTTGTCGTTCATCGCGTTCACATATGTTTGATAGACTGCCATGCACTTTTTCGCTAGCGAGGAAGCGTAGTATATCGGAATTTCGTGAAGCTCCGGATGTTGACTCCAATACTCGTCCAGGATTAACAGTAGCTCTTGCGCTCGGCCAAGAGCGAATACAGGTATGAGGCACCTGCCGCCTCGATTCACGATTTCATGTACAAGATTCGTAAAGCGGCCTTCGCGATCCTCGCGCTTCTCATGAATGTGGGTACCATAAGTGGATTCTGTGATCAGGATGTCGGGATGGACGTTTGGTATTTCAGCGGCCATCAAATGTCTATCCTCCTGTCGACTGAAGTCTCCAGTGTACAAGATTTTCACACCTATGGGGTAGGTTTTATTATTATTTATTATATACTATCATGAAAAAAAAAAAAAAAAAAAGAAATAATATTATCCATGATTCGAGTCATTTAAACCATTTAAATTAACAAAAACATCAGTCTTAACTTTTATTAATTTTTAAAGTTAACTATACTATACAAAGAAATTGTAAAGAAACTATATAGTCTTACCTGCTATCTCAATCATAAACATTGCAGCTCCTAAAACATGGCCAGCATTATATGCCCAAAATTTGATACCGTATACATCCTTTTCTTCATGGAAATTGATAGTTTCAATTTTGTCCATGCTTGCGTCTAAATCAGATTCTGTGTAAAGCATTTGTTCAGTGGCGATATTACTCACTTTGATGTAATCCGATAATAACCACCTATAAATAGCTTTTGTTGCATGGGTCATGAAACATCTACCCTTAAAGCTAGTTTTTTGTAAAAACCATGGAAGTGCTCCACAGTGGTCTAAGTGAAAATGAGAAACCAGTAATAAATCAATTTCATCAGCCTCGACAATGTCTACAAAGGGAAGAGCATCCATTCCACTTAAACCAGGATGAATACCACAATCAAGCATTATTTTTTTTCCTTTGAATTCTAGCATTATGCATGACCGCCCAACTTCCTGACCAGCTCCAAGAGGTCGAATAAGAAGTAAATCACTCTCTTCAGCCGGAATTTGAGCATCAGCTTTACGTTTTGCATTGGCAGACGTCATCTGTAACAAAAGGAATTACTTATTAATTAATTTTAACAGAATAAACTTTTCATTACAAACTATTTTTAAATATTATATTATTAGATAACTTTCATTTTAATGAAACAGTAGTAGTTTTTTAAAATTAGTTTTTTGATAAAAAACACGTGGAAAATTTGAATATATTTTTTGTATCAACATACATTTATTTGATACAGGCTTTTTAAATGTTTCGTTTAAAGGTATAGATACATACGTTATTATTGTATCTACATAAAAGTTAACCTAAAAATTCAGAGTTCTTGAAAATTTTAAATATTTTAGAATGTTTTATTTTAAGATTTGACAGTGTTAAGTCCGAATGAAATTCACATAATAATAGTACGACATTTATGTTGATTATATTAGTAAAAACTCTATTGTATCGATTCGCCGACACCAATAGGTTATGAATACGTAATCGTAGATTTCCATCTAGTTAAACATGTTGTATTATTAGACTAAGTATACCAATTAAACTTCAACAATAACTATTTTTATATTAAACTAGACAGGACTCTTAACACAAAGCTACTCTTTGTATTTCTAAAATTAAATTATATATTATTATTATTTTCTTACAATATTTTAAGAGGTAAAATAAATGTTGAAATAAATTTTTTAACTAGAAATCAATCCAAAACCCTTACATTGTTATACTTATATCTTTTCTGAACGAATCAACAGCATAAACAGTCAATCCAAGTTGCTTTACTCAATATAAGTACTTAAGTAGTAGTACTTAAACATTGATTATTTTGAATTTTATATTGCAGGTGTGGGTAAACGACCTCCAGGACTCAGGACTCAGGAGTCAGGAGTCAATATAATTGGCAGCTGTCACTGCTGCCAGAGGTTCAGGTACGGAGAGAGAGGATGAAATAAAGTCTTGACCAATTTCACAAAGAAAAAACTTTTTGCCCCCGGTAAGTTGGGACTCTGTGCTTCTATTAGAGTCATATCTTCGTTGATATTACTAAAACATAACGCGTTCTAGTTTACCCTATGACCATGTAATATTAAAGCCCAAGTCTCACTGTCTCACTGGCGAATGGAATCTACCACAATTATCGTACTTCCATCATTCGCCACCTTATGAGATTTTTATATTAGTTTTGGCGCTGCTGTAGGTGCTACTAAGGCCAACGGATACAACGATACAAGGTAGAGGTACAATTATGAATACATCTTTACTCAGTCCAGTATGTTATTCAAACTGGCGGTTTCACTGTTCAGTTTATCATTTATTTTTAAATGCATATTTTATAAATCAAATTATTTTTGCCCTAATGAATAGTATTTACGTTTTTTTTTCTCGTCATGTCACAAAAAATCAGGAAAAAACGTTTAAAAACGACTGAAAGTACAATCAATCTATTAAAAAGGGAAGGTAGCGACATTGCAAAGCATTTCAATGATTGTTTAAATTTTGTTCCTGATATATTGGAAAATAATGAGCTTCAAGAAGAACCAGAAATCGTAAAGGCTGGAGATGATATTAAACAAAATGTGCACTCTCGAGTCCATTCAAAGTGTAAGGAGAATAAGTCCAGGTTTAATC
The DNA here is from genome assembly GCA_900490025.1 of Megastigmus dorsalis. Taxonomy (NCBI): domain Eukaryota; kingdom Metazoa; phylum Arthropoda; class Insecta; order Hymenoptera; family Megastigmidae; genus Megastigmus; species Megastigmus dorsalis. The sequence continues at coordinate 88,538 of UELU01143174.1, read as the reverse complement.
CTTTGGATTTACTTAATCCTTCTAAGACATGCAAAACTGTATTAGTGGAAAGTGCAAATAATACAAATCCTAGTAACAATAAATTCATAAATAATAACACTTCTCCAACTTTGTTATCTATACCAAAATCTCAAAAGTCTTTTACATCTTTTAAAAGTAACAAAAGCAATATATTCAACAATATTACTCAAAGTTTTACAAGCTCAAAAATTTTAAGTCTTCAATCATTAAAGGAAGTCAATACTCAAAAACGTCTTGAATTGTCTAGCTGGGGCTTACCACCAATAATTCTTGAGGTACATATATTTTTAAATTAATTTCGAACAGTATAAGCAACAAAAAATAAATCAATTAATATAACTTTTGATTATTTTAGAAATATCATGCTCGAGGAGTAAGTAGTATGTTTCCTTGGCAAGTAGAGTGCCTAGCCAATAAAAAAATTTTAGAAGAAAATCGAAATCTTGTATATTCTGCACCTACCTCTGCTGGCAAAACATTAGTGGCAGAATTTCTAGTCTTAAAAACCATTTTAGAACGTCGTAAAAAAGTAATTTTTATTTTACCATTTATATCTGTTGTCAGAGAAAAAATGTTTTATTTTCAGGTAAAATAATAATTTAAAGTAATCTTTCAAAAGTGGTTTTGGTGAATAAAGTTATAATTAATTTACTAGGATCTGCTCTCTGACAGTGGAGTAAGAGTAGAAGGTTTTATGGGAGGTGTAGCACCAGCTGGAGGATTTTCAGCAGTGCATCTTGCAATCGCTACAATTGAGAAAGCTAATTCTCTGGTAAATCGATTAATGGAAGATGGTAATTTACTTACTTTAGGAGCTGTTGTTATTGATGAATTACACCTTCTTGGTGATGCAAATCGTGGCTATTTGTTGGAATTGCTTTTAACAAAGTTGCGGTATATGACTTTAAGGTAAAAAGCTTATATATTACTTTATATAACTCATAACTTATGTTTAAATTGTAATTATATTAGCCAAGAGGGCATAGATATTCAGTTAATTGGTATGTCTGCAACACTTCCAAATCTCCCATTAATAGCTGAATGGTTAGATGCAGAACTTTACAAAACCGATTTTAGACCAATACCTCTTAATGAGCAATGCAAAGTATGTATATAATGATTCATTTTTTATATAATGCAGTTTATCTTGCATATGTGAATTTTTTATTTTTACCATTTCTAATTTTTAGATTGGTTCATCAATGTTTGATTCTAAACTAAATATGGTCGGACAACTTGAAACAGCTCCAGATATAACTAATGACACAGATAATATTATTCAATTGTGCATAGAAACAATAAATGGTGGTCATGGAGTCCTTATTTTTTGCCCAACAAAAAATTGGTGTGAAAAACTGGCTCTTCAATTGGCAAATTCTTTTTTACAATTAGGTATTTTTAGCAAAAAAATATTATTTTATATTTAATATCATTGTTATAATTTATTAATTAATTATTTACATATCTAGGTTGTAATAATACACCCCATGGATTAATTTTAAGAAAAAATATTCATGCAACAGCTGTACAAGAGGTTCAAGCTCAGTTAGAGCATTGTCCTATTGGATTGGATAATGTTTTGAAAAGGACAGTAGCCTTTGGAGTTGCTTTTCATCATGCTGGATTAACTATGGATGAACGTGATATTATTGAAGGAGGTTTTAGGTATATATAAGTTATAAGATTTATTTGTTTAAAATATTGAACAGAAAAATAAATAAGATATAAGCACTTTTAAATCAAATTTTTTTAAATTCAATTTTAGAGTTGGAGCATTAAAAGTTCTTATAGCAACATCAACATTAAGTAGCGGCGTAAATCTTCCAGCTAGAAGAGTGATAGTACGTTCACCAATATTCAATGGTAAACCTATAGATAAATTAACTTATCAACAAATGATTGGACGAGCTGGTCGTATGGGAAAAGATACAGCAGGTATAAATCAATATTATGATATACTGTTTTTCTATGCTTTCAATGAAAAACAAAATTATGTATAGTGCATAATAAAAAATAAATTTCAGGTGAAAGTATTCTTATATGTAAGCCAAATGAACGTGCAACAGCCGAAAATTTAATGATGTCATCTTTAGAACCTATAGAATCTTGTTTAGATAGCTCAGGTCCTTTGATTCGCGCACTTCTCGAGGCGATTGCTAGTCAAGTTGTACAAACACCAAAAGATCTTGACTTTTACAGCAAATGCACTTTTGTTTATAAATGCGAAAACAACGAAGTGAAAGAAATGGTCAAAGAAGCTGTCCAATTTTTAGTTACAAATGAATTTTTACTGTACGTATCCATAAAATTTATTTAAGTTTATCTTTTTGAATGATTCAAGAAGCCAAGTTATGGTGAAATTTAATTTTTCCCTCATAAAAATGTGCTATAAAAAAGATTTATTTTATTTTATTTACTTGAATCTAATATGAAATCTTTTATAATTTCAGTCTAAAAGATGTGGAGGGTAATGAGCAAAGATTGATGGCAACGTGTTTGGGAAAAGCCTGTCTTGCTGCCTCGATACCACCCCGAGACGGGTTGCTTCTTTTCGAGGAACTTCAAAGAGCAAGAAAATGTTTTGTTCTCGATACAGAGCTGCATGTGATATATCTAGTGACACCGTTTAATTCCGGCAGTCAAATTAATCAAATAGACTGGATGATCTTTTTAGAGTTATGGAGGAAACTGTCGGAAAGTGAGCGCCGTGTCGGTCAATTGGTCGGCGTTGAGGAGAGATTTTTGCTGACAGCTATGCGGGGAATTGTTAAATCGGGTAAAACGGTAAGATTTATATTTTTTTTTATTCAATTAGAATTAATTGTGATCAGAGAGGACTTAGTCTAATTAAAAATCTAATCATTTTATTCATAAATACAATTTCCTTTAAATACACTATTTTATACTTTCATAAAAAAAAATAATAATCATAATAATCTTAATATTGTATTAATATATCATAATAATTTTAATTTCGTATTAAAAATCGAACGTTTTTACTAAGTAAAAATATAAAGATTTCTTCTTCAACTCTGAATTTTTAATCGTACAACTATACGATACATTTGTGTTATCAGCTGTACATTCATAGAAGGTTTTACACTGCATTGGCTTTGTACGATTTAGTACGGGAAATACCTCTCGGTGTAGTTTGTAGAAAGTACAACTGTTGTCGTGGATTATTGCAGAGTTTGCAACAATCATCTTCAACATTTGCAGGTAATTTATAGTTTCTTTTGTTAAGCTTTTTGAAAATAATTAATAAGCATTCACTACGATGTTATTTAGATTGTTCATTGACTTATTAGGTATGGTGACTAATTTTTGCAAAGAGCTAAAGTGGGACTGTATGGAACTGCTCTTTGCGCAGTTTCAAGCTCGGCTACAATTTGGGGTAGGCCGGGATTTGCTCGATCTTCTCCGACTTCCCAGTCTTAATGGCCTTCGCGCTCGAAGTCTGTTTAAACACGGGATAACAAATGTAGCAGAGCTTGCTATCGCAAATGAATTGGACGTTGAGGAAGCATTGAATAAAGCTCTCCCATTCGAAAGGTATTACAGACCACTAGTTTTCATTTCTAAAGCGAAATTCGTTAACAATAATTTTTTTTTATTGATATTAACTTTTAATAACTTAGTGAAAAGGATTTTGATGGGGAGAATGAAGCTGAGATTGCAAAAAGAACCAAAATGAGAACAGTATTCATTACGGGAAAAGATGGTTTGACAGCACGTGAAGCTGCTACTATGATCATTAAAGAAGCTCGAGTTTTAGTAAAGGTATAAGAAAACATTTACTTTGAATATTCAAAATTTCCTTATGAAACACTTAATAAAAGAGTCATAATAAAATTATGTATTATTTGAAGAATGAACTTGGCGTTTGTGACGTACAGTGGAGTCAGATGCATAAGAATGTCAATGGGAGTCCACATACCCCGATCAGTCGCAATAATTCAATCAATTTACGACCGCCTAGTGTTCTAAGCGATTTATCTTCTTCGCGGAATATAATATCTATTCAAGTACATGCGACGGAGAACACAGTACAGAATGTACAAAATAATGAAGATCCAATGGAAATTGGAGAAGCGCAAAATAAAGATAATGAACCAGAAAAAAGTTTAGAAAATGTTAAGCGACTTTCTAATGGTAGTGCAAATCTTCGCGTGTCTTCTGGAGATGAAATAAACGAGAGCGATGGAGCACAACCTTTATCTACAAGACTTCGATCTAAACTCACTGAGCGAACGAAAGTTGATGTAACTATTGAGAAAACTACTGAAATGGAAAATAGAATGTCGAAAAGCAGCGAGATAATTTCAGTTTCCCCTAATAACATAATAAATGAAAGTGACAAAGCTCCAACAAGTTCGAGAACGCTCAGGTCTAAGCTTGCTGAAAAATCGAAAAACCTTTTAAAAGAAAATGAAATTACAATTTGTACAATGGACTTTCAAGATGAGATGGAGTCATTCGCGGGACAGGCAAATATGAAAAATCGTGAAGAAGCAATTGAGAATAAAGTCAATTCACAGCCGCCGGAATCCTTTCAAGTTAGCGATCGTATGCTTAGTGAATTGATGCAGAGAGTTGAAAAAGAGGACGAAAATGTTTTTTCTGTCCCTGCACCTGTTATTAGCACAAAAGTAGATGAAGAGAAGAAGAGGGAGTCCGGACTCTCCAATTACTCCAAGAGTCCGAGTCTTTTCAGCGATAGCTCTTTTTTGGATCCACAAATTTGCAGTATTCTTGAGAAGAACGTGGTAGACCCCAGCTGCTTCGCTGATTTTGAAAGAAGCAGCTTGACTTCTCAGAATAAGATTGTACCAACTGGCGAAATCTGTAGAAAATCTACGGAAAGTAATCATTCAGTTAGTAATCTTGATAAAGTTGTAAGTTCGAAGGGAAATGTACCTGATAAAATTTGCACTGACAGTGTACGTTGCCAAAAAAATATAATCGAAAAAGTTGATGACATTTTATTGTCCAATAATATGCAAAAAACTGAAAAAAAAATCAACGATTCAAAACAAGCAATCTTACCTATGAACTGGACGGCAGATTCTTGGGATCAATCGAAAGATATCCGCCTTGACAATGAGAAAACTGAAACAGCCAATGAAAAGTTTGACTTACAAAGTCCGTCGCTTTTGAAGACTAGCAAAATACGAGCCCGTTTGAAGGTACCACCACCATCATCTACTCGAGATTTCACGGAATTGCTGGAAACAACGGTGAAAAAGTCTCGGGACAAGAACTTGGTAGATTTGCCAAATGCATTATTACGAAAACGTGTCTTTCAAAAAGACGACGCTGATAGATCGCCTATTGCAAGTGTCAGAACTTACAACACTCGCAGACCTTTCATGCCGATTTCTATATCCAGGTAATAAAATATTGACTTACAAAAAGTATAAATATTTGTGATCTGTAATACTATAAATTTAGTTCAACTATTTGTCAATACAGTATATTATTATCAAATCTGTAATAAATTACACAGGCACACAAAAAGTAAAAGTTGTTCGGTCCAAAGACTAGACATATGTATCCTTATGTATTTTGACGCACTGAATCCGAATCTGACCTCAAAATTAGTCCATTACGTCACAATGTTGAGATATACTACTCAATTACAGAAATTTTGAGATATAAAAAAAAGTCTAAAAATTTTTTCTAATTATTTTAGTAAATGATATTGTATATGAGTCGTTATATCTTTCAAAATCTATTTTGAATCATCCATATACGATTTTTTGAAAATATATCTAAAGAGCAATCAAATTGATCAAACAGTTGTGGATTTGAATTTTTGTGAATTTTAAATTGCCATATCTCACAGACAAAAAATAGAATATGGATGATTCAAAATGGGCATAACTAGTGCTATACAATATCACTTACTAAAATAATTAGGAAAAATTTTTAGCCTTGTTTTTTATGATATCTCAAAATTCCTGTAATTGAATATATCTCAAATATGTGACGGATGGTCACATTTTGAGATCCAATTCGGATTTAGCGACTTTTGTTTTGTTTTTTGTGTGCCTGTGTTATTAAATTTTACCTCGGAATTATTCGATAATTTTTAGTTCGAACAGATCCGATTCAGAAGATTCAATCATTAGCTCGCAAACTGCAGAGATGCGTCAAACAATAGCAAACAAGACTCGCAGTAGAATCGAACAGAAGTTGATGTATACTCAAAAGTTAAGAAAATCAACAAGAAATAAGGATTCGACGTCAAAAGTCATCTGCGGTCCACCTCCAAAGATTTTAAAACAAAATTCCCAACCAATTTTCGAGGATTCAACATCCGACGATAGTGATCCCGACAGCTCGCAAAGTTGTTTGATGTTTGATTCGGACGACACAGGCAAATCGCAAGCAAAGAAACAGAAAAATGTGAGTAGACATTTTTTTTACAATATTCTGTAACAATTTCACGTGTTAGAAATAGATCAGAAATAGATCACTCTACTCAATTAATTTGCGTAAATACTGAACTCATTAGAATTAAAATAATTTCTACACTTCTTTTATCATTAATTTTCGTATACAACATAAAAACTTTTTGTCAAAATAAATTTGTATAAAATGCACATTTATCCAGAATCACAAGAATATTCCGTCAACTAATACAACTAAAGTACTGAGCTCCACAAGCAGTACACTCTTCAAGAATAATGTAGACAAAATAAACACAAAAGTAGTAGAACCAATAAATGTAGCGAATTCGAAGCGGACTTTTCGACTATTTCGCGGCGCAATCGAGGGGTCCGAGAAAATCGAGCGAAGAAAGGAGTTAGCTGTTGCTCTTGTTACTGAACCTTGCGTTCAAGAACCAAACAGTGCAATTGGAAACAGAATCATCGGTGTTGAAGTGAAAAAGAAAAAGGATAAAAAAGTTGATAGTTATGTTCACAGAGACAGAAAAATTTGTGGAATTGTTATTTCGTGGGGTATCAGTGCAATTTATTATATGCCTTTTGGCATTTCGCAAGGTACAGTTTTTTATTTATCATATTTCTTTGTAAATGCAGTAACACTTTGAGTGCATACTTGTCAAAATGGTCCGTGTTGTATAGTGTACAAATAACTTATTATACGTATATATTTTTGTAAGTAACTGTAAAGTGTAACAAAATAAAAACTTACAAAATTACTGTTTTTAAAAAATTAATCCACTTAATGCAAATATAAAAAGAAATAAGAATTGCTATTAAAAAAAATTTTAAAATATATATATATATCTACTTTAGTACTGTTTCATTCATAAATTGTTTGTAGACACAAAAATAACGATAAAAGAAAGAATGAACTTTCTCCGAGATATTCTGACAAATCCTTCAATCAGCTTACGATGCTTCAATGCAAAAGAGGTTTACAAAATGCTCTATGTCTGTTGTGAAACTGAATCCTGTTGCAAATTTTTTGATCCGAATGCCGGAGACTGGCTCATGAATTCGGAAGTTCCTCATAAGAGCTACACTGAATTGGTAATACATGTTTGCAAAAAATGATATTATGCATACTTTCCTGGCTTACACTTTATCGACCGAAAAGTATAATTCGTATTAATTAAAAAAATACTTTGAATTATACAAATCCAGAATGCAGGTGCCATTCGATGATGATTCGTCTATCATCTGGAAAAGTTTCAAGTAAATATTTCAATGACTTTACTAATTTTTTATGTCACGTGAGCAGATTTTTATGGAACATAAATTTTTAAAGGGATCATTGAAATACTTACTTGAAATTCTGCCCGATGATAAGTAATTCATAAACGAAGGACAGCTGCATTTGGGATTTGAAGGTAGAACTGTGAAGGTAGGACTTTGTAGAATATAATTAAAATCGCACGTTTTAAGGCAGCCCAATACTTTCCAAGAGGCTTGGACATAGCAAATAACTGTGATAACCATTTCGGAGCGAACTCGTTGAAGGGTATTATGAGAGCAGGCGCTAAAGCTCTTCTAGCCTGGTATATAACCGATGCAGTTGTAACGGCAATTAAGGAACAAAGTAATATTCTATTATCAGCTTATAAAGGTAAATTGTTGTATCTTTCATTGGAAAATAATTTCATGCAATCCTATAGCCTAATTTTTTGTTTAATCCGCAGATGTTGAAATGCCCACAATCATAATTTTAGCAAACATGGAATTGAGAGGTTTTGGTGTAAATATTTCTGCTTTGCAAGAATTATCTAAGGCTGTAAAAGATGATTTAGTACGCGTAGAGGAAAAAGCTTTCAGCCTTGCTGGTAGAAAATTCAATTTCTATTCATCTAAGGAAGTGTCTCAGGTAATTGATTTTTCAATTACTTTTTTAATGATGTAACGAGTTGAATTTTTAGAGCAGTATTCATTTTTTGTTGTAATTAATTTTAAGATTCTCGGACTAAATAAGAAGGGAAGAGCATGTACAAATAAAAAAGCCCTGAAATCGTGCGAAAATCCGATTTCGAATCTTGTTACCTTATGGCGAAAACTTAACACTGTGCAGACTAAAGTATGTAGTATATCTTCATGATTTTAGTAAACAAGAAAAGGTATAACAATTAAATTTTTCAATGGCTTTAAATTACAGATCGTTTTTCCTTTGCTTCAAGTAGAAAAAAAGCATAATCGAATTCATGGAAACTGTATTACATATACAGTTACTGGTCGTGTCTCAATGCATGAACCAAATTTACAAACGATACCTCGTGATTTCAAATCAGAATCAAGGTAAAAAAGCTTTTTACTATAACTACAGTTAATTTATTAGACTTAGTGAATATTTTATTATTTTTTCGATAGCGGTTGCATCTTCAGTGTTCGCATGGCATTTGTTCCATTCAACGGCAATGTATTGCTATCAGCAGACTTTTGTCAATTAGAACTCCGGATTCTGGCTCATTTTTCAGAAGACCCAATATTGTGTAAACTTTTGCACGAGAAGGGGGATATTTTTAAAAACATCGCCGCAAATTTAAATAAAATAACAGAAGAGATGGTAATACTATTTTCATATTTTTTTTAAATCTTATTCAAAACCAAATCTAGTTTTACTCAACACAATTGTTTTTACAAATAATTTATGGTATAATATAATAATTTATACTATACTATACCTTCATTGCCTTACGGAAAAGAACAGTATTAAATAATGTTTTAAGGTGGACGATGACATGCGGCAATGTGCTAAACAATTGTGTTATGCTATGATTTATGGAATGGGTGCCAAATCGTTAGCCGAAACACTTTCTGTTACCGAGTCAGAAGCTAAAGAATATCTTGAAGCATTCATGGGTACTTACAAAGGGATCCGGGTGTGGTTAAAGTCTGTATCCGAACAAGCTCGAATGGAAGGTTTTGTTTCTACTCTAGCAGATCGTCGGCGCGCTCTACCAGACATAAATAGCAAAATCCCATCTATTAAAGGTACTATAGGATATAGTATTTGAAGTTATATTTTTTGTTTAAAAAAATATAGAAAAAATTTTATTTCATATGTTATAAGTAATAATATTTTGGTCTAAGAAAACTAAAATTGCCTTGTTTGTGGGTAACACAAGATTTGAGACTAGTTTTTTCCACCTGAAAAAAATTATTATAATTATTAAAATTATTTTTTTTATTAATATTTATAATAAATTTCTTAGTTTTGAAGAAATTTTAAATTACTGTATAGTTTTCATTAATTAAACAACGTACCAAAACGGTAAATGAATTAGTAGTATATTGAAATCAATATTCATTTATATGAATAAAAAGTATATAACAAATGATTCAATAGTATTTTCTTAAGTATTGTTAGCAAAATGAAAAAGATAAATTATGTATTAGTTAAATATTTTAATTATTTGTAGCACAAGCAGAGAGGCAAGCGGTCAATACCAAAGTACAGGGTTCAGCAGCTGACATAGCAAAGAAAGCAATGGTTCTGATTGAATCGAAATTACGGGAGGGATTTCCTTATTTACCACTAACTTTTCCAACGTCGCAGAGCCGACGAAAATTACAAAGCAACGATGTAGATTTAAAACCAAGAGGCGCTTATTTAATATTACAGTTGCACGATGAATTACTTTATGAGGTACGTTTTAGTAAAAGTTTTTTCCTAAGAAACAGCTGCTTACATTTATTTTAACTCTCGTTATTTTTAGGTGAATTTCAATGATTTACAGCAAGTAGCTCTTATTGTTAAAGACTCTATGGAACATGCTTTCGCACTTCGAGTACCTTTACCGGTAAAAGTGAAAGTTGGTACAGCATGGGGCAATCTCGAGGAATACCCAATTTGACCTGGTAAGGGAAATATTACTCTGTGCAGAACTTCATGTACAAAGGTCAGCATATCTGATAAGTACCTTTAGTAATGATCTTGTATATAGTTTAGCAATTTTTAGTGTCAATCGAAGTTTTTAATAGTGCTGTTATAAAATACTTCGTTATTTGCACTATTACATGTTTTAGTATTTTTTTTTAATTAAAATAGAAATCGAAACTTATTTATTTAACAATGCTGTAATTTTTATTCAACAAATCATGTATTTTTGTACATTTTATAATATATCCAAAATTGTATTATATATATATTTATAAATACAATAATTTTACAATAAATCAATCTTCTTGTATACTTTTTTAGTAAAAACATTTGTATTCTATAAATGCATTTTTAGTTAAAAAATTATCAGTATCTTACATTAATAAATAATAATATTATTATTATAAATATTTTGTATATTTCATCATTCATCAAGTCTTTGATACTATAATTATTAAAATTATTTTAATAAATCATGAAAATCTTAGTAATGAGAAATATCAATAACTGCTCAGAACTATTTCAAAAATCAATTAAGTAAATATAATTTGTTATTTGTCAATAAAATAAAATACTAAAACTTATTAAATTTAACAAATTAAAAAAATTTATATAATAAGTTTTATTATCTGTTGCTGTTCGATTTCTTAATTTCAATAATTTTTCGTTTTTTTTTAATTTTACGACTCTTCCTTACAAAGGATAAAATGATAAATTATGCATATTGATTAGTATAACATAGTCAATTATGTTTTCATTTCTTTTCGTTGATAGCTGTAGCAACAATATCTTGGTAATATTCTCCAAAAACACTCCTATTGTGGGCAATTAATATTACAAACTGAGCTGCTATGTCAACTAATTCTTTTTGTAAAGGTGAAAGTCCAGGTGGTATTTGTTGAGGCGCTACAGTTTGTGATACAATTATATTTTGTAGAAATTGTCTTATTCTGGAAGCTGTAATACATATCATATCATTATATAAATTATATCATCCATTTCCACTATAATTTATTAAAAATTACTATACTATTTTATAAAAGTAAAACATAGTTTTAACTTACTAACAAGCTGGCGAACTTTATGTTCAGGTTTAGGAAGTTCTATTATTTGATTTTCCAAAATCGATAAGAAATTACTTTGTTCTGGGTTTTCTGAAGTAATGCCTGTGAGCTGTTGAACCTTTTGGATGTCAGCTTTTACTTGAACAAGAATATTTGGGATAACTGCTTCCAACTCTCTAAAGAAAATATTTGTCTATAAAAATTTAATTCAATTATTTTTATTAAATTTTAAATCATAATTACTTGTTAGAAGCAACAGAGTCTATCAAAACCGTTATGTGATTTTTAATTTCTTTCTTATCTTGATCATTTAGAGGATATTGAAGGGGCTTCAATAATAATAAAATAGCACCAGTGATGCCTAATCTACTTGTTTTATTACGTAAATCAAGCAACCTTCCTTGGTCAAGCATTAGAGTCTAAAAATAAGATTTTTTTGTTGAATTCAATAATTTTTTTATATGACATTAGAAATTTACCTCTGCATTTGGACAAAAATCGAATTCCAATAAATCTAAATAAGCCTCTGTTAAAAGAGAGTGTGTTATTTGTTTTATAGAATTAGGATCTGTAGAAGCTGCACTTATTTCATCTGGTGTTAAATGCCTTAATAACCACATTCTTGTATATTGAAGACCATCTGATTGAATTTTTAAAAATTCAGCAAACTTTTTTTTTTCATATTCAATACTTGAGGCTACTATATTTGGTCTAATCATGCTTATTGTAAAATTTGCCAAATCCAGTTTCATAAGCTGAAGAACTTCCATTATTTCTTTAAAAGTTTCAATTACATCAGTACACTTCTTTAGCACCTCTATTTTTTCATCTCTCACTGGTGCACAAATTTTAGCCATTATAGAAATTACATATTGTGCATAATGGGAGAAATCAAGTACACCATTTTCTGCCTGTTGTTTTATTAAGTCTATATCAAGGACTTGGTTAATTGTTTCTTTTATCCTTGCATTATGTGGAAGTAATAACTCATCAAGAGACTAAATAAAACAAAAATTAAGTAAAGTCAATCTTCAATGTCAAGTCTATGTAATAGCAATAATTAATAGTTGATTTAAGTAGTATACCTCTTTTATTTCTTTTAATAATCGAAGTGCTTGAGTGTAAATAGGAGGATCTTGTGATAATTCATTAGACAGAATATCCCAAAAAGCCTTATGTACAATTTCTTTAACCTTTTTATGTAATGTGTCTTCTTCTGGTTCAAGTTTATCTATTTTGAAATTCTTATCAACTGCAATTTCATGAGCAAGTGCCATGTTTTGCATTCCTTTTGCTGCTTTCATGATTTCTTCAAGTGAAACGAATTTTGGAGGGGAAGCTGCAGTCCAGCCATCCAACATAAAATTGCGTACTCTAAACATATTATTTGTATTATTATATCATTTACTATATATTTTATTTAATAACGCATTTTTTAGAAATATAGTTTTTTTAAACTAATATTTTAAATCCTCCAAACTTTAATAAATGTTTAGTAGTATTCAAAGTACAAAAATAATTTGTTTTTTGTATTAAATATACAATTATTTTAATCTTAAAGTGTTCATTTATTTTTTTTATTTAGTTCACTTCCCACCCATTAAGCAGTGAATTTTTAACATAATTGTGTACTGCTTAATACATTTGATTTTTCCCAGAAATTAATGTTACATATCAATATAATACACAGTAAATTATCAAAATGACATTAAACTATTTCAGATAGAATTCTAAATTTTTTTTTTAAACTATAGGTAGAAAAAACTCTAGGCAATTCCTTGATATTACATTTCTTATTTGCTCTCTTGGCATTTAATATTTATATGCAATAACGGTTTAACTAGTTCAATTATATATGCTTTCAATGTACCTTCCAATATTATTCTCATCGCCATTTGACAATGGTGGTGAAGCACAGTTCATTGCAGAGCTGGACGCTTCTGCAATTTGAGACTTTTGTTCATCATCATGAACATCTTTCACTTCTTCACTTCTAAAAGAACATATAGTATAACAATAAAACAATATTATTGGTGATCAATATTCAAATAAAAAAATATAAAATTTATATACCTATTTGGCATATTTATATTTTTAGTAAAAAGATTAAATTTTCACAAAACAATCAATATCACTGATCTGCATCCAGCAAAATCTACAGGTTGACTAATCTGTCTGCTGCAGCAAAAGAGGTCAACTGCATCTATAAAAAGAACACCCACTGTGCTTTAAATACGTAGCTGCTTCCTCAAACTTGTTTTACCATTTTAGTCTTCAATTTTTTGGACTGTTGGAGAAGTGATTGTCTCATTGAGTCATTATTTAACAATTCTGATTCATACCTACCGATATCCAATGACAAAATATTAGTTTTATAAAATCATAAATAATAGCAATAAATTATAAGCTTAACTAAACAAAAGTAACTATTATAAAAGTTTATTACAATGGAAAACTAACCATAGTTCAATTTAAAAAAATATAATTTTTTAATTTACCTGTCGTACTAGAATATTTTAGTTATAAGAAAATTTTTCTTATTAACATCATATATTTAAAATTTCAATTTAAAAACTCATAATAAGAAAATGTGTGTACCTATGTTATGCACAAAGTAAAAAATTGCTATATTCAGAAACGAGAATTGTGTTTAATATATATATATATATCTATACATATATGTATATATACACTAGTATTGTGTACATACAAACCTTTGTTATGAATTTTCATATGCCAGTGTTAATGCATCAGATCCAGAGTATTCAGAATCACAGAGATAATTGTATTTCAAAATAATCTTTAATGAATCATACTTTTAATTTAGACATAGTTTACCAAATTTAGCTATGTAGTCACCACTTGTTTACAGACAGTATTTATATTGTTTTATTTTTATAGGTTGTGTCTCAAATCTTGTGCATCGTCATAATTTATTTTCTATGTCGAGCGAGAGTATCGATGGCTGTCACTTTTTCGATTTATATCGCGCTCTCATTGCCACGCAACATTTCAAAAATCAAAATTAAAAAAAATCTTATCATTGACCCTCAAATATTTACAAAATATGAATATGGCATATTTGATAAGTTACTGATTTACATGGATAATAATGAGCCTTGACTTAACTTGTAGTTTTATTTGTCGTGTATTTTCCTTCCTTATTTCCATTTCCGTAATGTTGTTCGCCTTGAAGCCAGATGAAGGTTCGGCGAGTTTAATTCCTTACATTTGAACGTATATATATAATTCCAACGTCTTTCTTTTTTTTTTACAATATCAAAGTCAATGAAATATTTTCTCCGAGACAAAAAGCAGCATTTCTCAATTTTCTTCAATTTTCATGTTACTAATATATACCTGGGTTCCGTTATTACTATAAATTGAATTTTTTTAAAATTAATAAAAAAATTAGTTTCTCCATACAAGTCTGAAATATTTAAGAATGAGTTTGAGATCGAGTGGAAGTTCTATCCTCCGAAAAGCCTTCAGCGGTATGTCAATATACTTTTATAAAATATTAAAATCGATTTAAGTAGTTTATATTATTTAATATGTATGGTTGTATCTTGAAGGCCGTTTTGTCAAGAATTTAAAATCTAAAAATTTCATGAGTACGAATGGATGCAACCCCGAATTGCAGTCGCAGCCTGATTGTTGTAAAATTCCATGTATGATGGATGAAATTACGCATCCCGAAGGCTGTTGGGCAACTCATAATGCGAAGAGAGATGCAGAGAACAATCAGATTTTGGCCGTAGGAGTAGTTTCATTCCTAATTTGCGCCTATTTAGTAAGTACAAAAAGAGCTACTGAAATGATTATAGAGCATAAATATAGCACATTCAGTAAAAATTTATTGCTTTTTTATACTCTATATTGCACGTTAAATAAATTTAAAAAATGTTATTATCTACAACGTCTCGCGGACCATCATAGAACTGTTATACGGATTATAGTGTACAAATTTTTTCAGTGTCTAAAAGCTGTGTAATGCCTACATTATAGTCCCGATAAGTGACTTTAATGTGGAAATATTTATTTATCGAAGCCTTTTTCGCGATATCATCATAGTCTGCTTAGTACTTATAAATCAATGAGGGTTAAAGTATTTAAAGATCTGTTTGTAATAGATAATATCAATTCAGTTTTTTAATGTAATTACACGATTTTTTACTGCTGTAACTCTCAGTATTAACTAAGCAATGAATATTTTTATGATATAGGTGAAACAGACCGATGTAGTTAAAGGATACCCCAATGTCACTCTATTTTGAGTCCTCTCAGTACGAAATCCACCAGTTAATCTTCTATGCTCTGTATAATAAAAACGCAGTAATATAATTATTTAAACTTTTTAATTATAAATCTTAAAAATACAATTGTTACATATATATAATGTGGATGACTCATATTAAATCTTTATTTTTTCGTAAAATGACGAATCCCTCCATGATCGGGGTAAGAGGTATGTATTCCTCTGTAGCGAGTTCTGCGCGTTCGCCATACGCCAGAAGCACGGGGGTCGTGTGAGTCTGGAAGCCGGTGATGGTTTTGGGGTTGCCGGCTTGGCCGACTACGTCCACGGCCATACCGACCCGCACCGGCACTGCTAACGGCGCAAGTTCTTCGTCAAACGTCACCAACATACGCGGTTGCATCGCCGCTGCCAGTGTGTACAAGAGGTAGTGAGACCTTCCAAGAATTACTGCAAAATGATAGCGAGCTTTATTAATAAGTGCCGATAATGAATGAGGTATTTGGCCAGCTAATTTACTACTGTAACATTTCTTTTTATCATAATAACGTTAGAATGCCCTTCTACTTTGAATTTGATAAAAAAACTTCGTAATACTATAAAAATTAGGATTTTGCACGATTTATTTAATTTTATATTCTGATAATTCGCGTAAAAAATTGAGTTTGCTTTTTTTCTCAAAATAAATAAAATTAAAGAAAGTATCAAGTTTTTATCTTTGTGCAAAATTTGAATTGTCAAATTTTTCTGAAAAAAAGAAAAAAAACTTCCACAATACTTACTATTCTTGACATCCAAAAATCCGATAAGCGCGGCTAAAAGACCGGCCAGTGCAACGGGACTTAATAATTGTCGATCGCTGTGATAAGGCGATAAGGTCATTGTTCCTTTGCCCAAATGAATTAGACCTTGGGCAATTCTGACCATAAACAAATTATTAGGATCCTTGGCGTGATACTGGGCAAGCTGTCTGAGCATGGCCGCGAGTTTCGAGTTGTTGGTGCCTGCACCTACGAGTCCCATAGCAAATATTGCATTATGCGCCACTTCCAAATCACTGTCGTGCGAGAATTTGGACAGAGTATCGAGTATGTTCAGTTTCGGGTTAGATACGGAAATTAGTCCTAGGGCGAGAGGTACTGAGCGCCTGATTACCGGCTCGCAATAGCGCAGTAGATGACCAAAGGTACGGTATGCCATTTCTGCACCGATTTCCTCACCCATGGCAATCAAAGCTATTCCCAGTACAGCAATCGCTTGTCTTGAACTCAAATCCTTCTCTTTTTCTTCTTTCTTCTCTTCTTTCTTGTCCTTATCTTTGCTACTGGACTTTTCTTCTTTTTCGTTGACTGGTTCGTAGTGTTCAGAACATATGTGTAAAAGATACTGGATTTTGAGAACGTTACCAGTGCCAGCGTAAGCGCACACTTCGACCAGGGTCATCGACATCGATTTGAAGGGCTCTGGAATGACTTCCAGAGCAGCTATTATAGCCTCGGCTGCTTCTTGTTTACCCAAAAAGCATAAGCCGAGACCTAAGGGCAGGAAGCGGGCGTAGGTATCCTGCAAAACCATTTAGAATGAATTAGCTTTCCAATTTTGACATCATTCAGGTTTTTTGAAAATGTTAAGTAGAAATTTAATTATAAAATAGACAGAGATTCTTGAAATTTTTAAATAATATATTCTCATTGATCATAAGTAAATAATTTTAAGCATACCTTAAGCTCAGTCTCAGACTTTTCCATGAGTGTGTGCATGATAGCTGTTGTAACAGTTACATTGCAAGAGCCAACAGCTACCATACCCAAAGCTAGTCCAGTTATACCAATAACTTCCCAGTTAGATTTAGGGTCGCTTAATACTGGTATTAAAAGACTAAGTACGGCTTCTCTGTTTGATCCAGCATAAGAAAGACCAAGTCCCAATATCGCTCCTATACGCATTGTATTGCTATTGTGTAGTACAAAATCTGATAGCAATGCCAATGCTGGTTCACACTCATTCCTTACTCCGCAATTTACTATCCCACAAGCCAAAAGAGCTCCAGATTTAATATAATCTTCTGATGAATACAAATACTTGTCTATTGGTGTCAAACCTCCATCCACATCCCACAGAAGTATGAGACCAAGAGAGGCAGTTGCACTAAGCATACCGTGCTCTTTGTTTTTATACAGCCATTTGTTTCCATCTTCAATAAGGAGTTTGTCTTGGCCAAAAGCGGCGTTGACGAAACCATTTACAAAGCTTGCCGCGAGATTCTGCCTAGCAGAATCCACCTGACCGCCACCGAAAGCGGGTCTTGAATTTTCTAGATGAGATTTGTAAACGTCTTCAGGCGTTTTAGCTTCCATAATGTCCAACTCACGAGCAAGATTTTGGAAATGATTGTTCAAGTGAGAGTTGGTCATAATTTCTACTAGATCATCATACCAGTCTATTGATATAGGTAATTCAAGGAAGATCTGTTGGCGACCTAGCATGAAAGCTAATTGTTTTTGAACTGATCTGAAATATTATATTATAAATGTATAAAAGTTAAGAAAGCGTTGTTCGCTGTAATTATACAGTCTTACAAACTCTTCAATTGTACTTACAAGTCTGGACAGTTAGTGAAGATATCCTCAATGAGGGGCAGATCATTGAGTTGCATAGCAAGCCTAAGAGCTTGAGGGTATTGTGAAAACTTTTTATACAATTTCAATGCTGCATGCAGCAATGTATTATTTTCTGGATCAGCAACATAAGGGACACAGTTTGTAAGGTACAAACAAACTCGTTGATAAGCACTTTCATCAACATATTGTTCCAATAAATCTAAACGATCGATTTCCATAAGTAAATCGCAAGCCTCTGTTTCGGCATTGTGTGCCATATTATAAGGAATTATTTCATGTACTAGACCAATTAATTTTTTGGTCAGCTCTTCTGAACCATCAATTGCAAGCTCGTCCCATTCGCCAGATAATTCTCCAGATAAATGCCTGACATATTCATGACCCCATTCGCCAATATTGAGTGCTGAACCTATAATATACAACATATTATAACAATGATATGAATTACTAAAACAAATTAGGTATACAGGTGACAGATTTCATAATTTATGTGATATCGAATATCTGCTTTGATTTCTTTCATTAGTATTTTAAGCTCATGATTTATCTTATTAAAATATAAAAATTTTAAAATACTTTATATTATTTTTATAAGTATTACCCACATATAAGCAACTTTAGTACTTCAATGACGTTATAATGCTCAGTTAATAATTAACTTTCTTACCTGTTATTCTATACTTTAAGCACTCTCTGCCTTCGCCCATTGTCATTGCCAAAACTGAGATCACATCTGAACATAGTTCTCTGCATTTTTGGTCTGTGAGTTTATCATAAACAGCTTTCATAGTATCATAGTGAGGACGCATAAACTTTAATGGTTTTGGTACACTTGTCATTGAAGTTGTAGAAGTTCGAATTTGTGTTCGAAGTGAGTCTAAAGCATTATGATATAGTTTTGTGTTTGAATCCTGCAGCTGCTCTACATACTGATTCAATTCTTCTTGTAAAAGCTTATCTTCCTCCGACTATAATAAAATTCACAAGAAACATAAATTTATACATTGTAAGTTAAAATAATTGATAAATTTGGAAATAATGAAAAATCGAATATTGGTTGCTGAAAAAGCGATAGAAGAGTGCAAACAGTAAATAGTAGACTAGGATGACCAAATAACTTTACCAGATCCGACTTCTCTTCTTCCTTTTCATTCTTTTTCTCTGTAGCCGGCTTTGGCGTCTCCGTTTTTGTTGCTTCTGGCATTTTTTACCTTATAATATTAAATAGTTCCAACAATATAAAAAATCGCTTGATCGCTCCCCTTTTAGGTTAGGAAAGCGTGCGTAGTTGCGAGTCACTGCTATAGCACATATATGTGCTGTGGCTCTGCTGCTTCTAAAACCGACAAGTGACAGCTGGCGCCCCTCTGATTTTATATTTACACTCAATGGGTAATTTCTATCCATTACTTACCTATAAGTTTTGAAAAATCATTGCTCTGGGAGTTCAGCTCGAGCCGCCCGAGGTATTTTTTGCATGTTGAAACTTGTACAAATTAGATGAGATTGTTTATCTATTAATAAACAAGCAAATATTACTTACTGTAGATGCTATAGATAACAGTGACTACATTATAAAGTTACGTATCAAATCCTCAAATTTGAAACAGTACATTTGCATGTGGCCTCTTGGAAAAAGGTACATAAAAAGTTTTGTGAAGTAGTATTATACAGTATACAAGTTGAATTTGACAATTAGATCAACGGTGCGGTAATATATATATTCATTATGGTAAGTAAAAATCAAAGTACCTTTTTAGTAAATAATATATGCAATATATAAATTACTAATAATTTTCTAATATCACCATGATATATATATAACTGTATCAAAATAATTCTATGTAATAGAAACCTTACCTGTGTAGAGTACTAAAATATTTTTGATCAATAATAAACATTTTTTATTTCATTTATTTCGACTTGCAATTACTTATTTCTTTGATGAAATAATAGATATCGTAATTAAAGGTATTTAAAGGTATTAAAATTATGCAAATTGCAATTACCTATATACTACATTTAATGATTTTAAAGGCTATATATATATAGGTATAGTTAACGACGCAATAGGTATATTAGGCTGCAGAATTATTTAAAAAATTTTAACCCCGCAGGGTCTCTTAGTATGCTACAGGAAAAGTTTTTCTGTAAGGTCACAAAGAAATAATAGTTTGAAATCAATTTTGTAATAATTTATTTTACACAACCCGAACAAACATTAGAATACATAATTGTTATATGTAACGTAACAAATAAATTAAAAGCAATTATTCTGAAGTCGTCGTGATAATAATTGGCATTGAAGATTTTTTCATAGAACAGTATCTTGTTTATTACACATCATTTAATTTTAATATTACAGAAATCGTAGTATAAATTTGTATCTAATCATAAAATCTAGCGATATCACGAATTTCGTAAAACTCAAGAACACAAATTGAGAATTATTATTCAACATTTTCGCAAGTATTATGTATGCATTACAAATTGATGAGCATTTCAATTGCTTTTGTAGTCACACTTTACCTTATGAGTATAAATAGCAGTTCAAGATTTTATTATAAACAAAAAAATATATTAGACAAAATACATTTAAAACATCGCTTCGTCTTTAAATCCTTACAATGTATTATATATAAATGTACAATAAATGTGTATGTGTAAGCGCGATTTTACAACAGTATGTACGTGTGAATTATTATTTTTATTACATCGTAGCTTCGATAATAATGTCGTAAAAAAATTAGATCTACCAAGCAGATAAAAATGAAGTCTATAAATGATTTAATTTCTTTATCTGTGTACCAAAAAGAAATTGATAAAAATAAAAGAAGTTAAAGGTTCCATTGAAACGAGAAGAAACGCGCTGTAGCCAGTCTATACTGCCCCCTTGAAGTTTTTTTGCCTCTGCTCAATAATCTGTAACATCGGGACCTGAAAAAATGAGCAGACACAATTGTTATTATTTATATTTCAGTAAGTATATCAAGCGCTGTAAGAATCATCATTTGACCAAAAAAAAGCATACTTCATTAATTTTTTGTATCGATATTACAGTAATTATTTGTAAATTGATTTGGTACTTCTTTAAATTACATCCGTATAAACAAAGAATTCGATCAAAAACTATTTATCGCGAACATAAAAATTTATAACGTACAAAAGCCACAAACAAAAAACTTGACATGCGTTCAGTGCACATTTAAGCATTCCATATATAGAGTTTGAGTTGTATAAAATCCATGCATTTGACGATAAAAGATAAAAAATCACGTCAAGATAGCTCACGTCAGGCTCCTCATGCCAATAAAAACATTGAATTTTCCACTTGAAGAGAACATGCAGGATAAATTCAAGATTTTTACTGTACATAATTTTAAACCAATTTTCATGAAATTTCAGCACACATCCATTGCAACATTCTTTCTCAAAATCGTCATTCACATTTTTCATAGTCTCCGTATGCAATAGTAACAGTAATCAAAATAAAATAAGATATAAAAGAATATTTTATTTTTCTTGCGAAAAAAAGTATGTAAGCTCTGAACTTTAAAGTGCAGTGCTTGCATGCCATACTCAATAAGGAACGACTGAATAAGTTATAAAACTGTAGCTAGAATTTCTTTCTTTCTCTATAATATATTTATTCGCAAAGTATAAGAGTACATCGTAGAGAACCAATGAATATGAAGTGACTTTGTATGTACATGAAATTGAAAAAAGGTGAGGTTGAAATGCTTATGTGAGATGGCTCTATATATATATATATATATATGTATAGATATAAAAATAGTAAAAAGTTGCTAAAGCTCTGTGAAACTTTTCGACAAGACAACCCATTCGAATTCGTATGATAAAGAGAATCGACCTTTCGGTTTCTGTCGACGCTTACTCGCATCATTTCATGGCTGCATTGTAACAAAGTAAACATAATCCAACATTAATACCAGAGATTATATTCAGTGCCACATATACAATGTATATAAATATATGGCAGCTGCAACAAGAAGAAAAAATAGAATCCGACCAAAAGGGATTTATTCATCTGCTCGTGCATAATGCAAACTCTTGACGATATAACGATCGTCTGTTTTAGATTATTTGATACTTAAGTTATTAGTTTTTGATTATTTTATACTTATAAGTTTTGAATTACGCACTAACTATTAGAAAATTTGTCAACATTTATCAACCTTGTATTTACATCGCATGTCTTGATTGATACATTTTCATTTTTATATTGTGCGCGTACCCCTATAGGTAGAAAAAGAAACCATACTGCACTTGATCCTTTAACGATTAGTAGCTTTGAAAATTATCTAAATTCATTCGTGTA
Organism: Megastigmus dorsalis; assembly: GCA_900490025.1. Taxonomy (NCBI): domain Eukaryota; kingdom Metazoa; phylum Arthropoda; class Insecta; order Hymenoptera; family Megastigmidae; genus Megastigmus; species Megastigmus dorsalis. The sequence continues at coordinate 65,912 of UELU01143174.1, read as the reverse complement.
AACCAACTGAACGAACAATCAAAATATATGGTTTTTGCACACGACAGTATGAAATTCTATCTGATCTGTGATCGCATTTGATGGCATAGGATTACGCAGCGTCCCGTGAGCATCTGTTACCGCAAATAGTTGCCCTTGCAGTCACACGATTTTTAGTACGATGATACATCACCAAAGCTTGTGCGACGATTATGCACGAGCACATTCCCAAATCCCATCCAGCTGGGAAATAATAATAAAAATGCGAACGAATAAATAAGAAGAAAACAAAAAAAAATAGTAGTAGAGAGAGAAGAAAAAAAATAGTTGAGAGTAAAAAAAAAGTAGAGTAAAAAATAAAAAAAAAATAAAAATGTAATGATCATAAGTACCGATAGGAAAAAAAAGACACGTCTCGGCTCACTTGCGTGTCTGACAATCCGTCTGTACTCGAGGGACGGTAGCAGGTAGATAGGAGGGCACAACAACGACACAGCTCGCTGTCTCGGGCGCGCGCGAGCTCCGATATATCTCTCTCTCTCTCTCTCTCTCTTTTCTCTTTTTCTCTCTCGTCCGCAAAATGGACCCGCAAATGCATCGAGTAGTAGTACACTGGGTAGTGCGACCCGCCCCGCTCTGTCCGATCTTTGAGGAATTGAGCAGAGTGTGCCAGAGGAGTGCACACCACCACCACCAACACCACCACCACCACCACCAACACCACCGCCGCCGCCTCCACCGTCCTCGAAGCGTAGATTCAGCTCGGCACGGCATTCCTTGCAATTGCCGAGTCTGATCATCTCGTGCTCCTGACAACAGCAGTCGCACTCCTCCTCGTAATCGGCGCAGCATTCCTCCTTGATCAGGATTATGTAGTCGGCTGCGAAGAACTCGTTCATCTTCTCGTTGATGACGACCCGGTTCTTCTGGCCCTTGGCCTTAGTCTGACCTGGCTTTTTGAGCAAGCTCTTGAGCACGCGTCCAGGACCCATGTCCATGGTCTGGCCGGACTGGTCCTTCGCTTCCTTGTGTTCCTTCATCCTGGCGACCTGGTTATTTCTTTCAACTTGCTTTTGGTGTTCACCTCTCTGGAACTTCCCTTGCTACATTAGTTTCTCTGACGACATTGTGT
>UELU01143174.1:44454-64781 GCA_900490025.1 Megastigmus dorsalis | reverse complement strand
CTCTCTCTCTCTCTTTTCTCTTTTTCTCTCTCGTCCGCAAAATGGACCCGCAAATGCATCGAGTAGTAGTACACTGGGTAGTGCGACCCGCCCCGCTCTGTCCGATCTTTGAGGAATTGAGCAGAGTGTGCCAGAGGAGTGCACACCACCACCACCAACACCACCACCACCACCAACTCCACCGCCACCACCACCACCTCCACCCGTATTTTGTCTTGCACCGGGCGGCCCCAATCAGCAACGCCTGTTCATTCTCACGGGACTCGGGATGCTCGAGGATAGCATGGTGGATCCGAGCGGGGATTTCATGCGGGATAGCTGTTGATGGTTGTTCTTCGTGGTCAGTGATTGGGGCACGTTTTTCGCGCTCTTGATACGTGGACAGAAAACGTTGACGCGGGGGTACGTCCATTGAGAGCCGCTGTTCGACGGCGTTCTTGGGCTGCGTTCCCCGTTCTTCCAGGTCTGATAGTAGGAATCCTCTCTGCCGTCCTGGTGCCGCTTGAACAGGGCCTCGCAGTCCAGGGACTTGGGTCTCGTGGGCAGCTGGTCTCGGGCTGATCTGAAAACCGTCTGGCGATCGTTGAAGCTGCAGTCCGGCGACGTCAGTCCGCTCGAGTTGCAGGAGGAGTGCTCCTCGTGGTTGGACAAACTGCTGCCTATCGTCGGCAGTCTCAGTTGTTCGTCGTTCAACAGACGGTATAGCCTCGAATGCGTTTGGGTTCGTTGATATTTGTTGCTCTTCTTCGTCTCTGGGCTCTTGCTCATTGTTGCCGACGTTGCCGTTAGGCAACACTCCGAGTCGGTGTCTACTTCCGATATGATTCTGCTCATATCGGAGGTGACACCGCTGTCCTCGTCGTCCGTCACCTCTTCTCTAGAATGGCTCTGAACACTGAGCAATGTTTTTCTTTTGTCCTCGATACTCGTATCTGTTGTAGTCCTCGTCGACGTTTCCTCTGGCTGTGTTGACGTTTCCTCCAATTGCTCTTCATCCGTAGCTGTTACGATAAAAGTGGGCTTCACCTGAACGGGTTCGGGTTGCTCTGCTGTCTCTTTGGGTTTGTTTTGACTGCTTGGTCTTTTGAGGGTAAAATCGACGCAAGTCTCAACAGCCTTGGTAATAGTACTGTCACCCACGATGACCGTCGTGACATCTTCATTTTTATCCGATACGGAAAATTTAAATCTAAGAGGCAAACTAACACTGACCGTCGTGTTATCAATGTCCTCGTGTTCGGTTTGTTGGTTCGCTACTTCTTCCTCTTTAGCATCATCGCGATCCACCTCCGTCTGAACATCCTGATCATTTTCCAATAAGCTCTCTTTCTCGCAGTCCGTCGAATCGCTATCCTCGTCCTCTTCATCAACTTTAGCATTATCTGTCTCATCTAGTGGTTCATTGTCTTTTTGTGAATTCAGAGGATTCAATCCTGTGGAGTAAGCCAAATAGGAGTCCGAGTCACAACTCGAGTCCGATGACTCGGCAGAGGCATTCTCCTCTTCATCAGCATTTCTCTTGGAAGAACAACCGCAACTGTCCTCCTCCTGTTCACTCTCGGAATTACTCTCCGAGGACAGTGAGGACAAAGGCGAAGGGGAGGTGAGCGGCTGCTCCGCTTCCGCGAGCTTATCAGATTGTTCCGTCGTCGTAGTTGTGCAGCTCGTTGGCGTAGTCGATGAATCGTGTCTCCATTGGGATCCTGTGTAAAGAGCAGAGTTCCTACTAAGGGGATTGCCGTGAAAGGCATTCGTGCACTCGTCGCTGTTATTATCGTTCAGCTCGGAGGCGCGCGAATTATTATCCTGGGCAAATTGGTACATTGTCGTTGGGTTGTCGACGTCAACGAACGCGTTGCCGTCGATATTGTAAAATTGTGGGACATAGTAGAAGCAGGGATGGGGATACGGGATGGGTTCAAGAGCTGCATAAGGTGGAACAGGGTAATAAGCCCACCAACCGGACTCGGGATTCCAGAATGCAGGGGGAAATGTGGGTGGGGCTGGATGTGGGTATGCGGGATAATAAACACCCTGCTGATTGCCCGGCATACTAACGAAATCTGTGGTCGAATCTTGCCGATTCTCTTGCGTCACTTGCGTGGCTATAACAAACAGCACATTCCATTCAGAGACAGATCAACTGATCTTATCGGGTTTTGTGATTGTTTCTTTGCTATTAAGTTCGTTTGTTTTAATTTATAAGTACATCTCTCATTATTTTTCTTTGCTGTGTTAATATTAAAAACTTGCATCTTTCCCTGAGCTTATTATTATTATTATTATTATTAATATTATGATTATTATTATTAAATTTTGATTAGAATTTAGTATTTACTGCTCAACCTTCCATTCGCTCGGCTGTTTTCAAGTTAATATTACATTGGTCTGATATCATTTTACTAGTTTTGTAAAAAAAAACAGCTGTGCGTTTGAAATGAGCTAGAAAGTAAGAACACTGAAAATGTTGAAGAAGGGAAGAACAAGAGTAGTTCGAAGTAAGAAAATTTAGGTAAAGTGTAGAGAAAGAGATAGAGAGACACGGAAAAAAAACCGTGAAATCGTAATGTAAAATCAAAATTAAATCTTCTAGATTTTACATTATTTTTACACGCGAATTATCTTCCGTGCGAGACAGACAGAAACGCTTCATCCTGTGTTCAAAGGAAATTCCAGTGATTGAAAATAAAATGTTTGAAACGTACTATAATGCACTATAACATTGACTAACTTTTTGATTTGTTGAAATATCAAATGAAGAGTGAATGATAGAAGACATATTGATTAGCTGCTAATTTGCATTTAAGTACTGGAAGAGTATATGTGTATAAATATTAGTCGTTCAAATTTTGTATCGCATGCAAGTGACACGACGGGCTAGACAAAAATTCTAATCATGTAACTAATGTATACGAAAAAAAAGGCGTAAAATGCATTAATTTATAATATATAACATGCAACACTCATCGAAAGATCAAATCCATTCTTTGTATGCATGACTATATGAAGGTGATCTAATACGTGGCAGATAATGTTACAAAGAGTTTTTATTCGTATCTATTTTTTAAATAAAGCATCCTTTCAACATATAAAACAATGCGAGTTGTATATGTTTTAAATAGTCTTACGAAAGAGTTTATTGTCTTTCCTGTGAACACAGGATACTTTTTAAACGTTCTATCGACTCTGCATAACGCGAAGTGTTTTATCAAGTTATGTGTTGTTATAAACGAACAAAAATATTATGTTGTACCTATTTTCGAATCCAATTTTGTAACAGTTGTAAAAGACGATGTTTGCACCGTCCACATTAATGCACAAAGGTAAAAAAAGCTCTTTTGTGAATTTTAAATCAATTGTAAATGACAATAGAACTGTAGGTGTATATTTTCAATGCATGTAATGATGTATTTTCTCTTAACGAATCGATTATGAATGTTTATGACTGTGGCAATCGTCGATACTTTCATTGTTAAAACAGTGGTTGGACACGTTAATCAAAGACTTACCAATACTTTCCGGAGCCGTCATCGCTTGGAGTATCCTAAAAGATCTGGATGGTATTGCACCACCCATGTATTTCTTTGGTTCAGGTGCCTGCTGTTCACTTGGTGGCAAATGCACTGGAATCTGCACTTCCTCTGCAAAACAGATTAGATTTTTTTAATTTAAATAGCAAATAAGTCCATGGTTACGTGCATGTTTCAAAACGAGAACACCACACAGAAAGCATCACATGACAAGTAAATCACATAGAACCCATGGTCCTATTAAAAGAAAAATCACAAACATTTTAAAAGTTCAAATTTTTAATCTCAAAAATCATCCACATTTCGAGCAAACTCTATTTACCGAAAGTTTTTGAATTTCTATTTTGTTTCTTGGTAGCTGTGTTTACCATCCTGGGCGCTGTTGAAATAATATCAAGTTAAGCGATTTATTATTAACATTAATTAAGATAATATGATTACCCAATGTGGAATATCTTTTATTATTTATAAAAATATTTTCCTACAACATTTTCATCAGGTGATCATATTTTCTTGAAATACATCCAATTTCGCCCTTTCATGATAACGTACTCGTATTAGTATTAACGGCATCTCCACTGTCTGTCATATTCTGCAAATAACGAAAGGCTCGTGAAGGGATTGCAGCTCCACGGTATCTAGGATCTTCTTCTTTGTGAAGATACGTATCGCCATCAACTGATAATGAGAGTATCAGGTTATTTCATGGGTATCGCAAGAAAAGATTTTATTCGTCCTTACGTAACTGATTTAATGCGTAAACCTTTATCTCAAGCTAAAAATATTGTGAATACTTTGAAACAAAATCTAATAGCAAAGACAACGGTAGTATTTACCTTGCTCTTTGAATTTGTTCATTAGACACCTGTCGTCTTCTGTGAGCTGTAGCTTGCGCAGCTGTTCTCCATCAATTTGGTCTGGATCTGTGTCCGTAATCTTTTGTAAAACTCGGAAAGACTTGGACTGCAGTGGTCCAGGCTCGGCTTGTTGATTTGACACTGGTACGTGGCCTCGTGTCACATTTCTACAAATTTTTGATAAATATATTGTTATTATGTATTGTTACGGAATGCCGTGTGGCTGGTAATCGACGATTTACCTGTTAGCTTGACTTTCAACGGGTATGCTTCGATATTGCATTTGATTATGATTGGCGCTGGTAGGTGAGGAAACGGTGTTCGGCATTTGGTACTGTTGCTGTCCATCAACTTGAATTGGTATTATGTAGGCGCCACCTTGAGACTGTTGCACCGGAGCGCTCTGTCCTACTGGATTACCCCAGCGTGACTGATGGTGGGGAGTTGTATTCATTAACTGATGATGACCAGCTTCATTCATGGCTGAAAAGACCGATGGTCTGTCCTCAATCTGAAAACAAGATTTCAATTCGATTCAGTTTGATATTGTAATTTTTTCTCGTGTATATTAATTAACAACTAGTGACAGCTACTTACGCGAGGAACGGGAGCGCGAGATTCGCTTTCTTGACGTCTCATCTGTGGTTGCGACTGTGGCTGTTGCCTCGGTGGATTTACCACAACAATCTGTCGGGGTAGCGAAGGGGGTTGCTGTTGTTGTGGACTGTCCGATCCCGATGACCACGAATCCGATCGATTGGCGTTCGTTCTCTTTGCCCATTCTGGTAGTTCCTCTTGCTGCTTAACCTGCTTCTGCATCCAGGGTGTCGGTGCCTTGGCCAAGGTTACCTGTGTAGGAGAAGTTGGTGGAGTTGGACTTTGCGTGTCCGGTGAATTGGTCACTGGCTGTATCTTTGTTTCCACCTTCATCACTGGCTTCGGCGTAGGTTCAACTCTTTCTATAACTGCAATATCAGTTCAGTTGGATAAATATCGATATTATGACGATTGAGGTAGTTTTCACTCTCCTAATTTACTTTGGAATAAATTCCACGTTCAAGCTCAACCAGAATGAATGTAAGCGAGGCAAAGCGTGAGTTACCTGGTGGCGATCGAGGCATGACGCTGTTCTTAAGATTGACGGCAGGCTGTTGGGGCATGCCCTGGGGGAAAACAGGCACCGCGACCTGGGGGTGCGAGTAGAGATTCGGTGGCTGCTGCTGCTGCGGCGTGGTGGGACTTCTGGGATCCTGAGCAAGGGACGACTTGGGCGGACCCTCGATGCCCTCGTCGTTGGCGTTCTTGGCGACTCGACGGGCCATTCGTGGACTGCGTATCTGCGAGAGATCGAGCTTGCCGCCCATGCCCGGCGTGTAGGTGAAGGGCTTCTTGTCTTTGGTCATCATTGCGTTCTGTATGGCCGCCGGCGGTTCATAGGGATCTTGTGGGACGGCGTTCAGCTGCGCTCTTCTCTGGCCCAACTGAAAATTGTTACGTATCTTCGTATACTCAGACAAAAAGATTGTTCTTGGTAACCAATCTTAATATAGTTCCAGTTCAAAGCATCCATTCAAACGATATACTATCAAAATCGACCACGCAATATATTTAAAGATATATTCTTTGTGTATTCTTTAAAAAAAAAGTGTTATATGTATATATATAAAATAAACGGCAGTCGCCGTTGTTTCTTTCATTACCTCTGACGCAGTGCAAATCCTGAGGGCTGGCACTTGTCCAGGCACTGGCGGCGGTGGTGGGGGCGGCGCTGCAAACCCTAAAGCTGCACGTATAGCAGTCATTACTCTATTTGCTCGAAAGCGTTACAAAAGTCATCGATTTCTATAGATATACGCGTTTCGCGTACAGCCGGCTTATACGCGGCAGTAACCCTGATTAATCGCGAAGCGCTGTGACCAAACGAGCTCCGCTGCTATATAACTCGGTAAGTGGGTCACGCAGTCGCGAAACGCCGTTTTTGTATCGAAAGAAGGAAAACAACAAAGTCAGATCTTTCTCTACTCGAATTCTATTATTATACGACAGATTCAAACCGCCGTTGCTTTTTTTTTTATTTTCGATTAGAAAATGGACTTGTCTCGAGCGCGCCTAACATTGATTTCCAAGTAGATGCTTATGAGTAAGTATATAGATATACGTGTTGCGTGATGTAAAAAGAAAAAAAAAAGATTTTTTAAATTTAAACTGGTCAAAGACCCATGCATTGCACAATTCGTGCGTTATATTTTAGTTCTATATTTTCGTTTAGCGTCCATTGACTTGCCCACGCAGGAGCACACGTCTCTAATTTTTTTTTTATTGACTATAGCGTAACGGCATCGGACTGACGTAATAAATGATATCGGATAATATAGACGTTAAAAAGTGTGGTAGTAGCAGTTTTGCATTTTCTTAATTTCTTTTAACTATCTCGTCTTTGTTATCATTGTAGAAAATATAGTACCTGACGGTGGCTCTGGAATTCTGAAACAAAAGAAATAAATACATGCCATCAACAAGATGAATGCTTATAAAATATTTTATTTACATATTTCTAAATATGAAAATTGGGTATTCAGTGCTTTATTCCCCTAATTTATTCTGTATCGATGATCTCATCGGTAGATCTCGTATGAATTCACAAAGCACGGGAAATAAATGAGGTTCGAAATGAGGCTAAAGAGTTATATATATATGTAAAAGAATGAGGTTGGAAACTGATGTTGCCCTCATAACGTTTTGATATAGAACAAGACTCTCGTAGTCGTTTTGTTGCGGCCGTAACAAAAGCGACAGATAACCGACGATAACCGACGAGCTTGGTATAATATGCTTCCTCAAGGTCATCTCTTGCTCATCGACTCGAATCTAGAATAGGTATAAGGCATGCAGGTGCACAAAAGCTCGATCGCAGTATCATAGAGTCGAAAAGCACGCGGAGAAAGTGGCCACGCGTATATCCCAACCTTTTGCATCATCTCTATTTCGCCGAGCTGCATAACGAATGCTCGGCCGATGAATCACAGTACCGAACGCGCAGGCCGCTGATTATACGTTCGCCTCGATATGACGATTTTACACTTGTGCCGCTACGCAAATGCCGCGCGGGATATTTTTGGCCGAGCCGTGCGAGGCGACTCTTTTCAACAGCAACTTCATAGGGGCCCTGCTGTTGCTGCTGCTGCTGCTGCTGCATGCATTACACAGTCGCTCTTTTTCAACTCGTGTATAAACAGCAGCCAAAAAGCGCATACCGTCGAGATCGAACGGACCGAGACACATCAATTAGTGCACTCGGCTGCGGTGGCTGCATTAGCGACTCGGCAAAACGATGAACCCTTGGATTTACGCGTGCGACGAGGTAGGAAGAGAGCGACTAAGAGAGAGAGAGAGAGAGAGAGAGAGGAAGGGAGCCGCCCGAGCCTAATTTTAGAGAAATATTAATGCGCATTGCGTAGGCGGGGCCGGAGCACACTTGACCCTTTCTTTTGCGCGCAAAGAGAGAATACACGCGCAAAAGGAGGAAAACTACGCGTGCACGTTAGCGCGCAATCGTTTACGGCTTTTCGGCACAACCTGCGCATGCAGCACGAAAGTGATAATGCGGAGCAACACAGCACCGAAAGACGTACGCGTGACCGAGAAAGTGTTCAGACCGCGACGGCGGCGGCGGCCCCGTGAGCTTCTATAGTCGAAATAGACGTGTGTTCCGCGGAGCTTATTTGTGCCAGATTTTCGCGCTGAAATTATGACGCTTTTGTGCGAAAATGAGCGAGTAAATAAATAAAGCTTCACGTGCTCCATTCCGTTTATAAACTCTAAGCTCTCCCCCTATCTCTCTTTCTCTCTCTCTCTCTCTCTCTCTCTTTCTCTGTGATCGCAAATATGTCGTTGAGCTACGCGCTTGCAGATGTAACGATCGTTCACCTGGAGGTGCCCAAGTTTTCGTTGCGGCTACGAATTCTTAAGCTTTACCCAACTCTCAGCGCGACTACAGTCAAAATTTCTCTGGTTCGATATTGTTAAGCGACATTTCTCATTTTATTTCAGTAACATGACGCTGCCGAGTTTTGAAGTGACGATTTTATTTTGTCCAAAAATACCGCGTGTGCATTGAGAGGACGTAAAGTTTTCTGCATAAAATATTGCTTGCCTTACGTATATATTCTGTCTTTATTGACTATAGGAAAGATATGCGTGTAATTTTCTATGTTAATTTTTTCCTGTTACGTGGAAGAGCCATTTATATTACATTGCATTAGATAAGATATTTTACTGCACGCGGCGCGTGTTCAAGTTTGTCCCACTGCATAATCGTATATCTAAGTTAGAATTTTCAACTACAGGTGCTAAAAAAAAGAGAAGAACAAAGAAGAATATTCAAACATATCTGTCCCGTCATTAAACCTCCGTGAAATGAGTCGAAAAAACACGAAAGAAGTAGAAAGCAAGCGTTGCGATACAGACGTCAAAAAACTGGTCCACTTCGGAGAAACGCAAAGTGGCCACACGATATCCTGAATTCAAGAGAAAAAGTGCGATACACAGTCAGACGAGAGAGAGAGAGAGAGAGAGAGAGAGAGATCCAGCAGAGCCAAGCCAGCCAAGCTATCACCGGTTATTTTTGTCACCTTTTTCACACCGCCAGACACGAGAGACGGGCTGCAGAGACACGAACTGCTGCTGCTGCTCCTCTCCTCCACTTGGACGCCCACGCGCGCAAACTTTCCTAACCGCGCGTCAAGAGCTCTGCGCCGTGGAAAGCAGAAAAGAAGGGAAAAACGAAAATTCTCTTCCCTCAGCGGTCGAATCTTCGCGATCTCCCTGTACAACAAAGATCCGCGCGATGCAAAACAAAATATCACGTTCGACTCGCGAGACAGCCGCGCGCGCACTGTCCATCGCCGGCGCCTCTCCTGTTTTTTTTTCCTTTTCTTCTTCTTTTTTTTTTCTCTCATTTTCGCGGACACCAGCCAACCTAAATACGTTCGCCGCGGCCGCGCGTAGTCCTTTTAAGGAAGCGAGTTTACTCGGACAAGGTCTTCGGTGTCTGGCTCTCTCGGCATCTCCGCATGCGATTTCGAGCAGCAGCAGCAGCGCCCGACGAGAAAGAGAGAGAGAGAGGCAAGTGGGGGCCGGCGTCGATCGCGCTTGCACATCTGGTGGGGAGGAGGCGACTTTCGCGTGCGTACAGGCTCCTTGACACCTTGGTTCCTTGGCAGCTCCGGCGCGGGCGACTCTTCGGCGAGCCTCGATGCCTTGTGCTCGCCGCTCGGCCTAACGAGATGAACGATCAGCCATCCCCGGCTTTTGCCAACGTTTTCATTCTCGTTTTCGATCGCGCTCGCGCTTCTGGCCTGCGTTAGATATTTCGGAAGAGGCGATTTTGCGATCGGACGAGGGAAGCTGATGCGGATGGCCTGCGATCTGCGAGTTTGAACATGGCTGTCGATGATTCCGCGTATTACCCAGTTGTTTGTGAAGGGGAAACGGCTTCTCCTGATACTAATTTCAGATATACAGCCCCACTTTTTTCCGCGAGAAACACTAGAGCGATTTCGCCGAGTCATCGATTAATATATCTCTTTCTTCATACTGAATCATGCGCTTCAACGTAGAATCATATATGCACTTGCACAATGGAAACTCCAATAAGAAATTGCAAAAGTATATTGTCAAATTTTTGGCCACTAGACAGAATTACTATTCTTTAGAACGACGATGCTAAACGTAGTAGCACATGTTCTTTGGTAATACGCATAAGTCGTTGAACCTGTCTATACACTGATTGACATCCTCGGAAATGTTCTTCAATCAGTCAAACGTACAAAGATAGTACCTATTTGATTTTGATTATTTTCTTTTTTTTTCTTCTCTAAATTTAGTAAGTATGACGGAAGTTATTGGACTTCGTGAGTCATGACAACTGTTGACGTCATACATTAGAGATTTTCAAACGCTGGATCCTTTCCTTCTAGTGAACAGTAAAAATAAAGTAAATACACGCTTTTAAGACTGTACGATAATGGACCAACTTTTTAGATCGGATGGTTGAGCATTGGAAATTTGGATATATTGCTCGTGTCATATTCATCATCTGCTTCCTGATTGGAAATTTTACATTTTCAATTCAATTCTTTTTTTTGTCGAGATTTCAAAGATCAATTAAATCCAAATAATACAGGAAAATGTATTTGTTTTGAAAACGGCATTTTTTTCGAAATCTTAAAAGGTTTTACGGATCCAAGAGCACCTCTTATTCTCGATCTCCACGAGCCAAAAAAGCAGTTTTATTTAAAACTTTGTTGCCGGCATTTCGAATGTGTTATGAACACTCCTCTTCCTGGCAATAATTATTGATTCGGTTATTCTGTGATTTTGCTAAAAAGTTTTATATTCATGCCTATTATCAATGTAGTTTTATAGTTATGTTATATTGAGTCAATGTGATATTAAATTTAGAAACAAAGAAAATATATATACATCGCAGAGAAAAATAGACACACCATAATATAGCTACCGATTCTTTTTCACGCTCTTGTTAGTTGATCTCGCTTCAAGCTTAATCTAAAAAAATAATCGATGATTTAAAATAGAGATTTTTAATCTTTAAATTTCTTTTATTTTTGTGTCATTTATCATAATGTTATGGCATCTTAAAAGTTGCTTACTTGAAACTAATATATAACCGTGTGTTTAAACTCAACATTTATCATTTAACTGTATCACACATTTCAAAATAGAGAACTAAAAATCATGAACCGATTCTATGTAACAGAAAGCTCATATTTCAACTACTGTTTTTTTTTATCGTTATTTTTCAGCCGCAACGTATAGAATAGTCATCAAAAGAACCGAAGAAGATAAAATTAAATAAGATTTTATGCTTTTAAACGTCCTTGGTAATCAATTTATCTCTAAGATTTTAATTATTAGCTATTTTTATTTAGAATATAATGGATTTGTATGTATATATGTGTGAATTTTACTAAACAGTGGTGATTCAGATATTTTCTAAACATTATTTTAATTTTCATGCATATTTATAATACTTTTTTTATAGTAATGTAATGATTTTTCATACGCATTCGAGAAGATAGAAAATACCTGTTAATATTATTTAAATATAAGAGAACCGAAAATATTATTCTTAAATCAAAAAAACATTTATGCGTGAGCGTTCAATTATTACTTGTTTGTACACAAAATTGTATTTAATCAACAATACTATTATGTATACAATTTAACGCCTTTTAAGTTGAATTCTAATGACGATATTGAATTCTATACTTAATAATAATAAACTTAACAGATTAGAATATGTGAATATATCGTTTGTTATATTAAATTTATTACTGCAGTATTGAGTCATTTTTTGGCAAAAGCACTCAAATTATCATAAAAAAGTGTAAATACTTATATATAGGTAGTATTTAAAAGAAAGCTAAATTATTTGGGTCAATTTTTTTCTTAGAATATTTTTACACTTTCACTGTTATTTTTATCGTTATATAAACTAGATCTGAACGAGATCATCATTTTTAAGTTTTGCATAATAATTGTTAAATTGTTATAAAACTTTATCACGGCTTTTCACTTTATTTTTCTCGTAATAAAAAATGTTTCCTTCGTTTTCAAAATTTGCGTTAAACATTACTCTTGACATGCAAAAGAATTTTAATTAGAGTGTTACATTTTTGTACTGTGAATGGCCTTTCAAATATAATATGAAATTTATGCCAAGTACAAAAGGCCGAAGATTATGTGTAATGTAACACAGAACCCATTTTCTTATCAAAGTATAAATGCGTTTTTTAAATACAATTTGTGAATTTGGTATCGTTGATCGGTATTCATTTATAGCAATCGTGAAGCGCGATCGTAAAATAAAGTTTACATACTTTTCATTGTGATTCAAGGAATACAAAAACATGGCGTAAGAAACTGTAGATTTTAACTTTACCAAAAATATCTTTAGTCATTCCTGAGTTTTCTCATTAGGAAAACAAAACTATTTCGTATTAAATATAGCAGTTTATTGCTGTTTTTTTTATTTGTAAGAAATTTATTTTACTGAACATATAATTATTTTTCACTGTTATAGACGCAATAATTTTATTTTAATTCTTATATATAATTACTTATTTCAAAGTTATGTTTAAGAAAGTTATGACGTGCCAGAAATGAAAATTGTGTAGAAGCTGAAAAGATTCTTGGCCCCAGCTAATATAGGAATAGTGTAAACGCCATTAAACTTTTATGACTGCACACTTGTTATATTTTGAGACTATTTCTGTGCTACAATACTAGAATATCAGCTCGGCTCAGAAAAGAGGAAACCACCTAGTTTTTTCACCTTTTAACAGATTGGTTAATGAGAATGGCTATACGAAATCCCCATCCCCGTGTTTTTGATACACACACGCGCAACCCGCAATCGGCTCGATGTAAGAGTTAAAATAAGAAAATCACGTATATACACAACATATAGAGAGGCGCCTCGTCATCTCGTCTGTTTCCACTTAGGCAAGCCTCAACCGTATACCGATTAGCCAACTTTGCTCGCAACCAAGCCCGCGTAACGTTATATTACATTCTGATCTATCCGATGAAAATCCAAGTGCGCTGCAAAGGAAAGATAAAAAGAAAAGAAAAGATCTCGCGCTTTGGGAGATGTGAAAAGTGAGGCTTCGACGAAACTTCGAGTTCCTCTCTCCGAGTCGTTCTTCCACGGGCTCGCAGAGCGCGGACGAGGCCTCGGAGCCCAGCCAAGTCGGAGCCGACGACGTGCGCTATAAAGCACACAGCAGCGTTATTTAGGTGGATACGCAGCCGCGAAGCGCCTAAGCAAACTTAATTTTAGACCCCCCCGGTCTGACCTGCCGCGCTCGCGCGTGCGGCCCTCCGCTCGCCACTACGCGCCTCTCGCCCCTCGCTCGCTCTCTTCTCTCTATATAAAATGCTTCTTCCGATCATTTTATTTTTAGGATTTTCACGCAAACACGCCCGAAATTCCCGAACTTTTCCTTGCCTCGCGGCCCCGTTTCGTCGCGGCATCTCCAGCCGCGCGGCCACACGACTGGCCCCAAGAGAGCTGCGCGCGATGATTCCCCCGGCGCAAGAACCGTCGCGGCGAGGTGGCGGCGCACGTGGCGCGGGACCGCACGGGGAGGATAAAAGCAGGCGTGCGGATGAAAAAGCAGCTGATTGAGCTAATGGCGAGACTTACCCTGAGGGGTTCATGGCTATCGGTGGTGGTCCCGGCAAAGGGGATCGCCAGCTGGGGGGTTGGAGTCGGGCGCGAGCGTCTCGGTTCTGGCCCACTGGCTGTCGAGGTGCGCGGACACGATCGGTACGACGAGGAAAGCTGTGCCGAGAGAGAGAGAGAGAGAGAGAGAGAGAGAGAGATCTTAGCGCGATCCCGCCGCGACTACTGGACGTCGACGAGGTCCGCGGCGACGGCGACGGCGACGAGCCTGCAGAGGACGTGGTGTCGACTGGTGCGCGCGACTGTGGCTACGAGCAGTGGTGAGAAGACGCGCCGGCGGCGGCCGCCCGCAAACATGACGGGCTCTCTCTACTCGCTCGCGGCTCGCCGCGACGATATTCCCTCGCGCGGGCCTATACCCGCGCGAGCGCGCGCACGGAGAGGGGCTTTGCGACCGTTTATAAATATACCCGCTCTCGCTGGCGCGCAAACGTGTATATTAGCACTTGCTCTTTTGCCTTTCGATTCTTTACGTTCCCTATAATACTCTCTTCTTTCTCCTCTTCCTCCTCCTCCCCATTCTCGCTTTACGACGAATACAAATGCGAAGAAGACTGGCATGAGCGGAAATGTGTGGATTTCGGGAGGCTGATCCATCGAGACACGATATATATATTTATACGTTATGAACGCGTACTGCTACGCTAGCTTATTGTATATACGCCTGTTCTTGTTTTCTCTAGAGAATGGAAAGTTTCATTATATTTGCAATGATTCAAGCTTTAGTTTCGGCTTTTTGCAAGTAGCTAGAAAAATGTTACACGTGTCAAGTTTGCTAATCCCAATCCTATATAATTAATTACAGTTCAATAACAAGTATACGCATGTGTAAGAAGTTATCTCTTTACACATGCGCACTTAGAGAAATCAATTGACTGCTCTGGAGCAAGCTCAGAAAGGTACAAATGTCTAGAACAATAAAGTCATTGCAGCATCGTATTCGTATGATCGCTTAAGGAAAAGAAAGTTTAAATAACTTTTTAAAGCACAGTATATCTGTAGGGGAAATAATTGACTAGTTTAATCAATTTTATATGCTTAATCAAGTTTTATTATAGCAAATTTATTTTTATGGGTAATAATTTTAAAATAAACGACTTTAGCAGCCCATAAAAGACATTATTATTTCATTTGGTCAAGTATTTCATCAAGTCCTTTCAGACTAATTTGAGGTCGACATCTATAAAAGCCGTTTATTTTGAAAATATTTATTAGACTTGAAAACAATCGATTCTACAATTTTTATGCTTCCACGAAAAACCCTGTCTTTGTGGTATCGCACGTATATCGTAAGACGGGAAAGTAGTTGCGTAAAGCTTTTTTGCGCCCCCACTGGGTTATCGCATGAGTGAGTCTCATTCGTTACCGCCAACTTTTGTTGCAGCAAGAGAAAAAAAAAACCGGAGAAACAGGAGAGAAGGCTGTATTGGGTGCAATTTGATTATTCATACTTGTTTATTTCACAACATTTTTAACCTTTTTCTTTTTATAATCTTACAATCGTAAATTAGTCTACTTTACACAACACTCATTCTCCCGCATACATTCGCGAAAATCGTCGTCACACGCACTCTCATTCGCAGCATTTACGTATATAATTCATTTTCTCCCTCGTACAATAATTCGAAGCAAATTGCGAGCATCGATCAATGCTTCCTCCTTCAAATTCCAACAATTAACAACAAATTCAAAGAAAAGTTAGAAATTCAGACTTTCACGTGGTACAAATGATTATCGTACAAATAAACTGTGTATCGTCAAGCCGATCCTCAGAATTTCGCGTGCTCAACGGATTCGTCGAATTCGATCTCGTGCGGTGATTTCTGCAGCATGTAAGCCGGTAATGACAAACCCAAAACCTTGTCGTAAACTGGCCTGGTCTCGGCTACGTAGTCGTAGGGTTCAGCTTCGTCCCGCTCCTCGTCCAACACCGGCAATTCCTCATCCTGATCTTTGGGTTTCTCTTTCGCCTCTCTGGTCTTTCTCTTCGTGATAACGGAATCCCAGCTGCTTGATGTCAGAGGCTCCAGCAGCTTCGCCGCCGTCGGCAACGATGTCGTTGTTGTGGTTGTCCTTTCCGTGGGTTTGGCTGTAACCTCAACGGTGGTGGCAGCTTCGGTGGCCTGGTTGGTTATTGTTTTGGACGCCTCGCTTTCGGGATCTGTAACGTAGACGCACTCCTCATTGGTGAATCCCTTCTCGTCGGTGCACTTGTAACAAGTCATCCCAGCTTTGAACATCTTCTTGCACTTGGATCGATCCTCAGCGCCGATGTCCTTCACGATTTTCTCGATCTCTGCTCGACGGACCGTCGCATCGTAGAAGCCAGTATCCACCTTAGACCCAGGTGTCTTTTCCTGCGACTCTCCCTGTTTCTTATCATTTTTGTACTTTTTTTTTGTTACACTTACTCTACTTGTTATTTTATCGAACTCAAGGTCTAAAGTTTGCTGTTTATTAGCAGAAGCTTATATTTGCTAAAGGTTATGGTATTCTTCTAAATTCATAAGATCTACACAGTTTTGGCTTGGAATTCGATGCTTTCGCGCTCATCTAGAAACTTACATTTCTTCTAAAATCATACTTGGGCTACAACCACCAAATTTTACTTTTACAATCTGGATTCGGTATCTAATTTTAATTTTTACGCACAAACACGCTTATACAAACAAAAGGAGGAGAAAGGGAAGCAGGATTACAAAAGATTATTGTGGCCAAATTTGCGTACTTGTCGATGTAAAATTCCATCATTGATATCATCATCATCGTCATCATCATCTACAAGCTTTGTATCAGCAATTATTGGTATCGCATCTAAAAAAGGTTCAATTCAAATTTCCACGTATCTACAAAAGCTATCTGGCAAATAGAAGCAGCGTTGCATATATCCAATACATACATCGTAATCTACAATCGCTACAAAGTCCATAAAAGTCAATAAGTTCATAATATTTATGCAGTTAACAAAGGGATTTTACTATTAGGCATTGGGTGAGTTAATAATATCGCGATTTTGGCGTACGGCTACGTCTATTAGTGCTATCTACCTGGGGTCTTTTGGTCGTGTAGACGCTGCTCAACTGGCTCTCGCTGGTCTTGGGTATGTAGTCTAATGGCGATGTACCAGTTGGGTAGATGATCGGTGCGCTATAAGTTTCCTCGGGATGCTCCTCGCCGCTGCTAGAGTAATCAGCACTGGAAGTTTTAGTAGGACTACCGAAGGATTTGGATCTGGAGTAGGAGTAGACTTTATCTTCCGGATCGTAGGAATAGTTACACTGCTCGAAATCACCACCAGTCTTTGGATCTTTGCAGATGGTGCAGACCATCGAGTCCTTTTTGACTTTGCGACAGTCGCCCTGGCCCTTCACCTTTTTCGAAATCTTCTCTGATTCAGAACGTATGTAGTCCAGAGTAGAGGGTTCGCTAGCATAACTTCCATAATCCTCTCCGCTACTTTCGCGCTCCTGCTTTTCCGAGGGCTCGGCTGCCTTCTCTTCGTGATCATCATGATGGCTGCCACCACGGCTGCCACCACCGCTGCTACCACTCTTGGATTCTGGGTAGCCGAAACTCTTTGACTTGCTATATTTGTAGACCTTATCTTTAGGTTCGTGCGCGTATTTACAGTTTTCAGATTTTCCTCCAGTTTTGGGATCGGTACACACAACGCAGGACTCTCCATTCTTATGTACAGTTTTGCAGTTGTTCTTCTGGCTAGGCGCAGCTTCCTCTTCCTCTTCTTCAGCTTCATAGTTACCGTAGCTTCCCTGGTAATCCTGATAGGTGGGATAGTGGTAGGTATGATCAGGCACGTAGTGGGTGCCATGACCCTCCTTGTCCTTGTCCTTGTCTTCGGTAGATTCTTCGTCGCTATGTTCTGCTCCCTGGGTTTCAAAACGTTCTTCAGGTTCTTCGTGATGATAATCATGTTGGTCGCTTTCTGGAATACGCTCCGATTCTTCTTCTTCGTGGTGCTCTGGCGCTTTTCTTGTTTTCTTCACGACCTCCTTCAATGCTTCATCGCGAGGTTTGGTTTTGGCACCACCAAATGAACTAGATTTCGTATAGGCAAAAGCTTTTTCATTAGGCTGGGCCACGTAGGAACACTGCTCGTATTTTCCGCTGGTTTTGGGATCCTTACAAACCATGCAAACCATCGAGTCCTTCACAACGCGCTCGCAATTGTCGATGTTCTTTTCGTACTCAGCTGGTATTTCATGAGTTGCCTCGGGGTGAAAGTAGTCATCGCTAAATCTGAATGCTTCGGGAAGCGATGAACTAGGCACGGAACTCGTTGCTTGACGTGAATTACTGGCAGCTGTTAAGGTGTCGACAGTCTTCTCCGCTGCGGCGTTAGATCGAGGTCCTCGAGTATTGGACTGTGGTCGAGATGTATACGAGCAGTGCTCGTAAATGGAGCCATTCTTCGGATCTTTGCAGCGATAACAAGTCATTTGTTTTTCATCGGTAGGACTCGCACTTGCACCCGCCTTCGTGTCCTTTGCCGTGATCTCCTGACAGTATGGCGCACCAGACTTGAGGATTATTTCTTTGAATTTTGGATCGTCGGTGTCTGACAGCGAGTAGAATGGCGAGATGGCTTTCTTGAAAGACTTGTCCTCGTTAGGAATCTTCTTAACGCCACTACTGATGATTGACGGTATAGGATCGGTGCCGTGTTTCAGCGTATCGTAGGGATAACTGGCATAATTGGGCACCAGTTGGGTGGACTCTGACCTGTAGGGACTACCGCTGGCGTAGCCATCAACGAACCACGGCTTGCGTATACTGTCGGCACCGTCGAAACTGAAAGTCTTGAAATGTTCATATCGAAAATCGCCAGCTACCAATGAGGTGAGTGTCCCCAGCAAGGCAATGGAAATCTGAAAAGTAAAGATGAAATAATTGGTTTCAGTTTTTATCGTATCCAGAATTTCAACGAGTCTTCCGTCTCTTACCTTATACAATGCCATTTTCAGGAATAGTCAGCTCGTTACTGCTCATCACTTTCACACGAAATGACTTGGTCGACTGGAGGCTGTGGCTTTATATTGACTCGGCATGGACACAGCGACTTTGCGCCGGTACCCATGAGGGGGTTACCCCTACCACCTTTCGCTATGGCACAGCAATGTTCTGCTGGTACTACTACTGTCACTTAGACGTTCGAAAATTCGATTAGAAACATTCGTCAACTATGTGTCCCGGCCGTACAGTCTCGCTTCATGCGACCATTGATACACCACAAGATCGTTTCGCTTCGCATGCTCGCGGGTACCGTTCTCTTGTACGTTGCCAGTAGATCATACTTTTTTATCTCCCCTGCGTCGGCGTAGACTTATCCGAAGTTTCGCTTTCGTTCAATACGCGGGAGAGAAAAAAGATAGGATTGCACTTGAAAGTGCGTCTCGCTCACGACGATTAGTAAATGAGCTATGTACGATCTTTCATAAGGATCATTATCAGAGGTTGCGTGGTTTAAAAAGTACGCTTGATCTGTCTTTCATTTGTCTTAGCTGGATCTTGTTTAGTGAAAGTATTGCAGTGTGTAGTATTATGTATGTGTGGGTGAGAAAGGGAAGAGGGAGAGAGAGAGAGAGAGAGATAGAGAAGCGGGGGGAGATCATTGGCCTCACACGTCACAGAGATTTCGTAGCAGAGGCGTGACACTGGAAATTCGAATGCTTTTTTCACAACCACTCAGCTCAACTTCTACCTGTTGTCGGGGAGAAAAAGAGCGAGACAGGGAAAAAGGGAGAGTGAGATAGCACTCACTGGAGCTGGGCGTTGCTGTGGGGCTTTTTCGTCTCCTGCAAAACCTTAGAATGACGGAAGTGAGCGCATACAGCCCGAACTCTCTAGGATTTTATTCATTACGTAAGTGTCATGTTGCTCGTTACAGGGATGCTACAGATGAGCGGAATAATGGCTCGCGGACTTGCGTGAGAGATACATTCACGTGCATGTGTGAGGCGAGAAACGAGAGACTAGAGAGAGGGAGAAAAGTAAAGTAAATCGCTTTTAAGTGGGCGCGGATTTGATTGCGGTCACAACAGTGGCTGGCAATAGCGACGTCACGGCTGATCTGCTCGTCGACGCGAGCAATTGCTTCACCATCCTTTACACTCACTGATTTTCGCGCAATATTTTGCACGCGGAAGCAGAATTTTTACTGCATAATGTGATGCCCGAGACAAAACTCCTCCTTGCTCGACTGTTATGGATGCCGCTTTAGCCGCTATAGCTACTCGTACCTCATTTTCTAGCTTGGCAAGAAGTTTTTTCTTTCGAGTCATTGGTGCGGCAGACGGAAAAAAAATGTACTCAAATCAAGCAGCTACTTCTTTTAAATAACACTAAAGAAATATTTACTCGAGTTAAGGAAACAGTTACTTAATTAAAGAAAACAATACTGGCAAGTACATATTTAAAGCGAACGGAATTATTGAAACGTAAATCAAGATAATATTTCTTCACTATTATTGATTTAATGGAATTCATAATCGTTCTTCGTAGTGCCATCATCTAATTTCTCTGCGAATAAAGGCAAGTATTTTAAAAATGCAAATGCATAACATTCCTTTATTAATAATCTACACAAATGTAATTATGTACAAGAGTCACTGTTCGCTACACACTTTAAAAGGCTTATATGTAACGCATCAGGGG
>UELU01143174.1:0-44434 GCA_900490025.1 Megastigmus dorsalis | reverse complement strand
GGGGGTAAGTGCGCGTGCGACGTTCATTCTTTGAATGGAAAAGGTCGTGGATAAACGGATATGTGAGAGATGCGCGGCTTAGGTCCTCCCATCGGCTTGCCGTCGAAGGATACGGGCGGCGCCGGCTTGAGCTGCAGCTTCGCCGCCAACTTTTGTATCATTATCTGCTCGTTATCGCTGCCGCGGCTCCTTTCCCGAGCTTTCTGCCCCTCGTCCTGCTGGGCGTTGCGACGCCGGTAGTAGATCACCTCGCCTGCCAATGTGACCATGGCCAGGGCCAATCCGAACAGTGTAGCTATGAAAACTCCACCTGTCGCAAATCGTATATTACTTAGAGAGTTATTTTTTTCTAAGGTGAAAAATCCTCAAGTATGTGCGTGTAATTTGCTTCGGACAACGGTTATACGTTTAAAGTTCATCTAAGCTGAAGCATATATATTATATTATGAACCCTGTTAAAAATGACCGATTGGAACCGTGTAGCATACACAATTGCATATTCAAATAAATACAGTCGGTTCGAATTTTACTTAAATTTGGAATTGCGTCAATTGGGTTTAGTTGGTGAGCAGGGAATATTCAGAAAAGTTTTTGGTAAAGTTTTTAAACAACAGCTAAAATTACTAGTCAGTCGTAAAACATTTCAATACTCAAATAAGATAACAAAATAAATGTTACCCAAGCTCTCCAATGTGATGCCCTCGTTGTCATCCGCATTAGGGCAGGATCCCTTCAATGATTGATTCCAGTATTTCGAGCTTAAAGATTCGAAGTAACGATCCTTCTGAAGATCAAGAATCCTATAGGCAACAGAAATGCAAAAAAAAAAGCAGTTTTTGTCAGTCAGATAGTTAAGCCATTGGATAACAGCTAGGAAAGAAGCAAGAGGGGAAAGAGGCTAGAGAATAAGGATAAAAAGTCGCAAGTGTACAATAAAAATATCCAGTAATACCTCCTGCTAATCTCCTCTTGCAGGTGACTGCCTTGTTGTACAGCAATGGCGTAAGGCTGCTCAGCGAAAACCTCACCAACTTCTGTGAGGTTGCAATCTTGCGTAACTTTGTACCTTATCTCCGACGAGTCGTGAATAAATGCAAACTCGGCGCTTTCACTGTCCACTACCTGTCAATGGTTGGGTGAGAAAATCGTTTAATCAGATGGATATTTTTCTTAAGAAACTCAGCTAAACGAAATATGAGGATTTTAATGACTTAATAACATCATTGAGTGTCAAATTTCCAACTATTCTTCCCAGTTACAACGCGAGCTAAAATATTTAAGTATTACTCATTTCGGCGTACAGAAAACTCGCGGTTCGCCTTTTGACTTACCATAATCAACAGTCATTCGCCACCACATAAAGTGAATTATCTAAGAAACAAATTCCATGTTTATTTCTATGTACCTTCTTAAATCCTTCCTCGACCGATTTAACGGGTCCGACTTGAGTAATCGCTTGAAGTATATGACCGTATTGTTCTTTAATCGGATAGTCCCAAACCCGATACTCCACCTGGTCACTCGTGCTGTTGAGCGTTATTTCCTTCCAGACTCTGCAAAACAAGAAAGAAAAAAAAGAGCGAGTTGCGGCGAAAAATGGGGATCGATGCGCTCGATTGGCATCAGCAATATTGGGCAAACCGGCCAGAGCGTCGGTTAATTATGTAAGTCCTTAACTCACTGGTATAGTTTTTCTTCGGCACTTTTCATGTTTTTAAAGTACTGATGTATTGTCGAGTTGTCTAGCACGGTGTAGTTGATTCGTGATTGACGCGCCAATTGCTCAAGGGATTGGACTGGCGACTAGAACGTTTCAAGAACCATTTTACCTTTTGATGAATTTTAGTTATAGCGCAGATGTAAAATAACAATAAACTAGTGAATTATTTAAACAATGATGTAAGCTTGAAAAAACTGCATCACCATATTATCTATGATGTTATTATAAGATCTCTGATTGTAAATATTGTTTTTCATAATTTTTCCGTAATCTTTTTGAATATTAAGATTACCGTCTATGTACTCACTGTGTCTCACTCTTACCATCAAACTGCTAATTTTTCATTAAATCCATTAAATCCTTTAGGGCGCGTGCTTTAAAGTTTTCATGCATTTTACTTGAAATATTCAGCAATTGTTTTTCTTTTCCAATGAAATAGTAAAATTAATTTGAGTCTATTAGATATATTTATAGAAATTATGAAAAAATTCATTTGAGTACTTTCTGGGAGTAACAAACTTCTACTGCATGCAAGTAATACGTAAATTCTATTCGATATGTCTTCAGTTATACAGCGACTTTAAAAATATCAGCTGTTCATCATGGAAATGGAATCGCGATCAAAGTAGCAACAGTTCAGACTCTCAACGATTACAGCGTTTAATTAAAAAAATTAGTTTAACGAAGGCTAGTGTAAGAGGTAAAGACCGCCTTAAGATACTCTTTCAGGCGCACAGTCGCGTATGTCGCGTTGACGTTCGACAGGGGAGCGCGACGACGCCGCCTCCGTCTCTTCCTCGCGTTTATCGAGCTGCTCTCTCACCTGCATCCTCTCGACAGTTAGAAAAGCCGCCAAGTTAGCCGTGAAAGTGGCGAGCATTAGGACGACGAAGAGCCAGTAAGCCGCGACGAGGGTGCGGCTGGACAAAGCTTTGGGGGCCTCGCCGCCACCTTGGGGCGTGAACGACGTCAAAGCGAACCAGAAGCTCTCCTTCAGCGTGAACTCCCTGCAAAATAACCAGCGGCGCTTTATTGTGCAAAATAGCCTATATGTATACAGCTTAAGTATACGTGGGACGATAATTGGACCAACGCGTTGAACACTTGAATGCGTGATGACTTTTTTTTTATAATTATCAGTCAAAGGGTGCCAGGTTTGGTCTTACACTACGTGGATCTTGCTTTTTGAGTATTACTGCATCTTTCCGCGGTCCGTACTTTCTTCGGTCTTTCGAATGTATATATGGCTTAGAAAATTACATAAAATTCTCGTTCGAACACAAACGGTGATTACGCAAACAAACAATTTCTTTCGGTGCTCGATAAACTATTTCGCAATGATCGTGTGCGGTTGCGTTACTCAATTGTTGGATTAGCTGCATTAGTCTCGCTTGGCACGAAATGAGATAGTCACGAAATCTTACATAAATTAAATTATAATTGCTATAGGAAAGAGCAAAGAAAATTTTATTCAAAGATCGTCAATATTTGTATATCGGTATACGATAAAAATGAAATTTCAAGACTTTTTGTAATGATCATTGTATGCAAACGAATAATAATCGATTTGATTAGCCACTTTATTTTTAATGCATAATATAACTGGTATGGAGTATTAAAGTTTCACGTTGGTAAATGTGTATGTTGTACTTCTATGATTTTGTCTATGGTTAAGCTCTTACCTGCAAGGATACGGGTACATGCGCTTGTTATTGCGAGCACTGTAAGGCGAGTACTTGTCGAGGAACCAAATCATGATACCGGTAAGCGTTAACGCTCCAACTATGCTCAGCCACACTTCCAGCCTCAAGACTGTCATAAACTTGAAGAGCGAGGGTTTGCGCACGGGTTTTCTCATAACTTGCAACAAAAATTGTTACGCGTATTCGTTCTCTTATAATAAGCTGTATTGTAAAACAAATGCAAGGATGTTGCATAAAATTCAAAGAGGATTATGTCCCGGTTTTTGAAAAGAGGTTTCATTTTGAAAAATATTTTCACGCCCTTACTCAAAGGAAAATATTTAAGGAAATACCGAATTGATTGAAAGTAAATCTCTTTTTAGAAAATTTTATTCCAAGCTCGTGGACTGCCTCCTTTACACCTTATTCGATTGCAATATATAAGTAACAATCTATAGAATCAAGCGTGCAATAGTCAGCTGAGAAAGTGGTAACAAAATTACTTGGAAAGTGTTGCTGTAAAAAAAATAATTAAAAGTTTCACTTCGGTGATAGAATAAAATTTATAAAAGTACTTAACATCGAATAGGTAGAGCTTACGCCAAAGTAAAGTAAATGCTATTTGTTAGTGATTCAATGGAGAAAGAGGTAGTTCAAATTGATTTACCGATCAGTATGCCAGATTGCTCAAAGTACGGAGCGACGAAGTCAATGACTTCCTCTCGTTCTGATGTCATTGTAAGTGCGCCAACCGCGATATCGGTTTCCTAACCAATGGCAAAAAAAAAGACGCATTGAAAAAGAAAAGAAAAGACAGAGGTAAGTAGTATCCAGCGTTTGGAGCGGGAGTTAATTTGAAGCTCAATTAAATGCCGTTTCGTGTGCAATAGCCCCGAGCATTGGGAAATCATCCCGAGTCTATATCCAGAGTAAAAACACGAGGCCTTAACTCACCCCTTTAGCCAGATCACCAACGAGGCCATTCCAATTCCCGTTGACTTTCTGCCCGAACTCCCCGTCCTCCGGTATCACCAGATCGTAATCGAACTCCATCATGATGGCCAGTTTCTTAATGAGCTCGATGCAGTAGCCCTCCCACACGAAACTCCCATCTGGATGCTTCTCGAACTCCTTGGTCACGGGATTTCTCTTCTTGATCGTCCACGGTATAGCCTATTCGCATCGTCGCTTTATTTAATTACAGCAAGCTTACAGGTATTGAACGAGCAGGTATTAAATCGAACGAGCTCAGTTGGCCAATGTTCCTTGTGGGTGCATGTATACCTCGGTTGTGCCGATGCGAAAATATCGCCGCGCAGCTTGGATAGTACGATTGGGCAGAGGTAGGATCCCGGTGTCGCGGTTCCACGTGCCATTCAGCATCAGCTCGCCCTTGTCCAATACCTTGAAATCCGCGGCGGCTCTGTACGCGATTAAAGTACTCTTCGCCACGTACTCGAACGTATCGTTTTTCTCGATTTTCTGCGTCAAAGATCCTCCATATTAGAACGCCGAGCGCTATTAGTTTTCACGGGGACTTGTACTAAAAGTACTTATTAACGAATATCTATCGAGAACTACTTTTTTAATCAGCATTTACAAAACTTTATCCGTAATTAACTTGAAGCAATAGTTTCCTATTCTACTTACAGCTTGCAATTTTTTGTCGAAATCCGAAATCGTTGCGTTCGTAGCGGTCCCAGAGACGTTTTTGGAAAGGCACTGACCGGACTGCGGTTCCTGTAGTTGGTTCGCCGACTGCAACTCACTTAAGATCTCGATAATGAGATTGATGAGCCGGCGAAAGTAATGATCGAAAATCTGAAATCATCGTGGTCCGAGTAAATAAACAACCTTTGGTTAAGTAATTGCATAAAAACTTTTACAAGTACGGAAGCTCAAACAATTGCAATGCACGGAAAAACGGAAATGTATAAAGGTTTCAAAAAACGTGGATTATTTTACTTTAATTATTAAACTTTAACTTAATTTAAAATATTTTTAAGAACGCTGTTTAAGAAAAAAAATCCGCTCATTTATTAAAATAATAGTAAGAACACGTCTATAGCTAGTGTATAATTTAACAATGAGTAATTTCCAAGTCTGCAGTAGTAAAGTTAAAAAGTTAAATGTTATTGCTTTAATTTTGTAATGAGAGACCGAGAAGACAAAAGTGTAAAATTACGCTGGAATGCCGCAGAAGTTCATCCAGCACAATGGTTAAAAAACTAGAATTGAAGCTAGAACAGTTGACTTTTTCTTTAGCAATAACGTTAAGACACTCTTAAGATCATTGAAACATTTCCGTCGTTGTAAAAAAAAAGAGGGGAAATTCGCTGAGACATGGCAGGCTCACTTTAAAATTCGGGGGACAGCTACAAGGTGGATTGTTGTACATGAGGTGGCAGCAGACTTCCTCCTTCATCGTGACGACGTTGACTGTGACATTGAGCGCGGAGGGGCCTTTAAAGTATGAGAACTCGGCATAATTGTTGTCCGTGAAGACCAGATACCACACACCATCGCGCCTCACGAGATCGCCCTCGACGGCCTAAAATAAATTAAATCGCATTCATGGCGATTTATTCGCTTGCATCGCGAATCCGATTATACTCGCTGGCTAAATAGTTTTTTTTTTTTTATTTTTCATTCAGCATTAAATTATACTTTTTCTATATGTTAATTATATACGTCAGCTTCCGATCGAGAACTTTCGAATCGGACGATCTTTTCTTACACAAGCTGAAAATAATTGTAAAGCTGACGTTAAAAAAAAAAAAAAGTGGCAGCTATAAGCGTTTACATAGCTAATTGGAAGCGTACAGGAAACGGATAACAAAACCCTCGAGGAAGCAGTGAAAAGGAATAATCCATTGGTGCAGCACACGCTGACAAAATAAGAAGAAGAAGAAGAAAAAGAAGAAGAAGAAGAAGAAGAAGAAGAAAAAAAGAAACAGGTAAAGTACGAAAGCGGGTTCCTCGAACTGAGTGGTGCGCTGCCGGCTGAGTGGCTCGGTGCACGCGAGTGGCACGCGACTCGCACACACGTGCGCACACGCACACGAGTCTCGCGTACTGCAGCCACCTTTTTCTCCAGCTGCGCAATAGAAATAAGTTTGGCGAAAAAAGAAGAAGGAAAAATAAGCAAGAGCAAAAGAAGAAGAAGGAGGAGGAGGAGGAGGAGGACGAAGAGGGAGCGACGAGGGCTTTGTCACGGCGGCGGCGGCGGCGGCGGCGGAGGCACATACCGTCTTGAAAAGCTCCTCCATCTGTTTGGTGTTGGCGTAAATGACGTAGTAGGAGGGCAGGGGCCTCATGTTGCCGATGCGCTGGACGGTCTGCGGCGAGAGGTAGTCAATGACGACCAGCCTGATGATGGAATTGCCGATGAGGTAGTAGAGGGTCTGGTTCAGCTCTGCGCCGATGGCACGATGAAGGCGACCCGCGGTGAATCGATGCGAAATTATAAGTTTAGACGAGTTGTATATATATGTGACATCAGCGCGCGCGATAATCTATAATATATACAAATTCTGCAGCATCGAGCTGTGCAAGGAGCTGACTCGCGTGTCCCGGGACGGACCTATAATACTCCCTTTTGCTTATCTGTTATATACGACCATTTTAAAGATCTATGCTTTATCGGCGACTGGCTCGAATAAATTTTTCTTTCGACCCTATAGGCAGTTTTTCGATCGACTTTATTCTCTAGCTCCGTTACCTTATATCGGATCAAGGGGACCTCGATTAATATATATATATATACAGCAAAGTAGCTGTATAAACCTGAAAAGTACTTGGGAAAACTTAAATAAAAAAATAATAAAAA
Source organism: Megastigmus dorsalis (assembly GCA_900490025.1). NCBI lineage: Eukaryota > Metazoa > Arthropoda > Insecta > Hymenoptera > Megastigmidae > Megastigmus > Megastigmus dorsalis. The sequence goes on along the minus strand of UELU01143174.1, from coordinate 37,203 downwards.
AATAACTATACTCGTCGAAAATATGAATACGAGTAATGCGAGTCATCGAATTATCAAACATTGCACTTTGTTAGATTTTCCACAGGTATGTTCTGCTTAACACACACTCTTGTAAATGCCTTTCTGATAAAATAATTCGTCAGGAAATATATATATATATATATATATATCGAAAGAATGAAATGTTGGTATAAAATGTATAATGGTATAGAATTAAGAGAAATGAAATTGAAAGTCGAGTCGAGCGTGGTGGACATTACCCTTCTCGTTTTGAAAGATGAGCGCGGCGTCGGTGGTGTTCTTGTACATCATGACGTCGTCGATGGCCTGTACGTAGGGACTGATGGTGGTGTCGCCGCGTTTGTAGATGATGCCGAAGTCGCGTGCGAGGTCGCGCAGCTTGTCCCAGCCGGTCCACGTCATGTCCAGGATCATCGTTATGCCCTTGTACAGCTGAGCGCACACTGTAATAACGATGACGAACGCGCGAGACCCGCGCTTCAATCACGAGTATCAACTATATATATATGCCTACATCTTTTTCGTCGAGTCACCTACTCTATGTACATTGATAAAAGTGATTTTGTATCTCGCGGTTAACGATTTTCAGTGTCCGATTTGCCAAATGAACTTGTGAGTAATGCCGATGATTTTACCGAGTGCTCGAGGCGATGTATTGGTCAAATATGAAACCGATTAAATAATAAATGATAAGTAACGAAGAAAAAAGCGACTATCACCGAGGATACAATTAATAAGGAAATCCTTGATCTTTAGGCGAAGTAAGCTTTCTAGTAGCTGCAAATAGTATATCAACTATAATACTATCCGTCACTATATACATGCGCGACAGAAGAAGTGAATATGACGAATGATCGAATGGTCAGGAAGAACGAGCGCGAGCAGAATCGTCCGCAGATTTTCCGCGAAAGCCAGTACACGTGAATAAGAGAGCTTCGCGGCTTATACCTTTATCATAGTTTTCATCGACATATTCCCGATCCACCATAACGGTTCGCACGTCCAACTTGATGAGATTGGCTCCAAACTCGTTCTCCGCCTCGGACACGATATTGTTTATGTTGGCCAGAATCTCGGCGTCGGGTTCCTCCAGCACCAGCACTAAAACAATCAGTGGAGGCCAGCGCGTAGCGGCGTTCAGAGCCTAAGCCCGATAATAATGTGCAAGAAGTATAAGATTGTAATTCAAGCAAAGCGCAGAGAGAGAGAGAGAGAGAGAATATATATACAGCACGAATGAGAATCGAGATAATAGTAGGAATAGCTGAAGAAGAAGATACTGACGCAAGGAGACGGGCGCCTGGGAAGCTGCTAACGTCAGCTGCTGAAGCGCGAAAATCGCGAGGAGCGCGCGAAATCGTGGGATCGACATGACGATCGGCCGACGCTATTATAAGCAGGATCGCGAGAATACACACATAGACACACACACACACAGAGCCGCGTAGGATTATAGGAAACACTATAGAGATCGGCGATTCGCTTCGCTCGCGGTCGCGCGACGTACTCGGACCCTCTTTGCCTCGCCGGCACGCGTGGACACAATGAGAGTGAGAGAGAGAAAGAGTTAAGGCGGGCAAAGGGAGCGAAGGAGAGCCGCGCGCAGCCGCGGAACCGCTTTATGAATATTGGATATCGCTGCCCATCAAATCATGACCCTTTTGCGTCCGGCCGTCCGACGTGTATATAAGTACGGCCTATACGACGTATAAACACTGCACACCAAGAGCCCCCGAAGCGTATTACAAAGCAGCGTCCCCGTTTTGCCCTTGTTGTACATTTGGTCCTGCGGGGGGATGTGGATTCAGGGGGTTTTGAGGCGCAACAACTTCGCACCACGGGGATGCGTTGGTCCCGATTACGTATGTGTGCGCAGTTGCAGGCAAACGGTCGGCATTACTTAATTTAACGAGCGTGTAAGTTGATTTTCTTTAAAATGAATTTGTCGACCGATCGACGATGCTTCGGGAGCGATATAGCTGAAAGCTTTTTAAGCGTTACACCTTATACTTATTTTTGCCTCAAGCTGCAATTTCAATAGAAAGCTTGTTGCTGCAGTTTTACTTGGAAAAGATAAACTAATTGAAATACCTTTATGGGAAAGCTTTTTCGATCGACCGACAACAAAAGATGATGAGAAAATGGAATTTTCATCATGGAGGTTCCGACTGTGCGAACTTTTTTTTTGTATTTGGTATAGTGCAACCTAATGTTTACATATACAGCATAATTTTACTATGCATGGTATATTTACTAGCAGTCTGGTAACGGTTGTAAAAGTATTTTTTCCAAGATTCGCTCAACAAATTCAGTATTCACGTGAAAGATAACTATTAGAATTAAGGACGTTCACGGAGCCGCACGATCAAAAAGTTTGATTCTCTTTATAGGTCATCGTTAAATTGCATGGTTGTTAATAAAATTTATTAAGCATGTACCACAAAATACTAAAATAATAATAAATAGTGTAAAATTAATATAAATATAAAAAAAAGCGAAGTGCATCGTATACTTTTGTACAGACTGTACCACAATATAGATATATTTGTAACATTATAACACATCTTTCAATTGCAGTATCTTGGAATTCGGTACCGTAAACCCTGATAATTTTTTGGTGTATCTATTCCTTTTTAAGTCTCGTATGACGTACTACTATTAGTATGACTACTAGTTTTTGGTAAAAATCTGTCTATGATTGACACTGCAAAGTTTAAAAAAGAATCGTGTAAAAACGACTCAGTATAGGAATCCTGTGTTAAAAGCCGCAACTTCTGACCTCGATATCTCATAATTTAGATACGGCACCCCTATTTTGAAAAATGGCTATGCATAAGGCATGTCATAGAGAACGTTTATGTTCAATTTCAAGAAAATTACTCTATAATTGATTTTTCCGTATAAGTCCTTAAGCTGGTGCTACTCTCTTAATTTGAATTAGTGAAATTTCACTATCAAATCAGTACAAACTTTGTCACCGACCGAAAATTAAAATATATTCGCTAAATCCTATATAGTGAACGATGTAAAAGTTTACTGAACAAATCACTGCATCATATACACTAATTTCCGGTCAGTGACCTAATTTTTACTATTTCAAATTAAGAGTGTAAGTATTTCATAAAATTAACCATCTGATTTATCAGATGAAAACTCGACGAAAAAGTATTCAACTCTTATAAGGTGGAAAACAATTATTTGTCATTCTTCGATTCATCGATGAAACCCGGTTTTATGATTAAAAGTCCGTTAATAATGGAGCAGCTGAAATTATAGGCATTTGTTTCAAGTATCAAAACACATATAAAATGTAATAGTCGAGCAGTGATCGTGCGTGGCTTGTATAGGGTGTAGGATATTCGGCCCTTCTGTTTACGTTGACTCGTTTTCTTTATTAATATTAAATGATAAGTTTGTGTGTCGCGGAGTTTACAAATAAATACACGAAACAGAATTGTGCGCATCGATTTTCTTCTATCGCACTTTGATAATCTGATAGAGAAGATTACCACTGACAGTTAATCGATAAAAATGCCCGATTCGTTTTTCTCTTTCATATATATATGTTAGATTGTGGTCTGTAATGAGTATTAATAGCATAAACCTCGGACGATTGCATTGTTTTTAGCACAAAGGATGAAACGCTTTGGCAATACGCATTTGTCAACGTAATAAAAGCTTTTTATTACAAACCTTCGTTGTCAATAATAGAGCGTACCGATAAAGTGTGCGCCGAAAGGAATAATTTATAACGGAAAATCAAGGTAAAATAGTAGATCGTTAAAAATGATGAATCTCGCTTTCGCTTTTTTTTCGAATTCGAAAAGAAAAAAGGGTGAACCCCCACGATAACGACCGAATCGAGACATGATTAATGATGCTATTACTCCCTCATCTCGCATCCCTATGTACAAATCTAACATCATTTTTTTTCTTTTCAAATGCATGTGTTTGTGCATCAGGTATCCAAGGATACGAGGTTTGAGCCGGAATTCGTCGCGTGCATCATTCCAAGTTGGCGCGCGCGTCCATTTCGATACACCATCGCGAAAAATAACAAATCAAATCGCGCATATACACAGAACGTTGGGTATAGTGAAAACTCGGCGGCGGCGGCGGCGATATGCAACAATAAGGAGAGAGAGAGAGAGAACAATCGATGGCAAGCCGCACGTAGCATCCAATGCTGGTGACGGTCTATCATTGAAGAGACAAGTTATTATGTTTCTCCATTATTCAGCGCTCCGTATACGTGGCCCCTTCGCTGCGCTAACGTACAATTTTCCACGAGGCGTGCCTCAAATGTGTGTGTACCACCTGAAATGCGCCTATTTAAGAATAAAAGCCGTGCACACTAGTTGAGAGCTGGTGAGCCATGCCGATCGAGGAGCTGCCGCCAGAACGCAGACACGATACCGAAATTCCATTAAATTCCAGTGTATTCGATCAGAGAAACCTTCAGTGTTTCATTGAGTTCTACTGCACCAAGCATATAACATTTATATTTTCTTTGATTCGACGCTTATAAACTTGAAGGAGTACAAGTTTCTCTTAAAAATATTACATTCGATGCAACATCGAGATCTTGATTTAAATATAAAATTTGTACTTATGAGAAAAGGAGTAATTAAAATTACGTATAATAGTTCCCGCTACGGAGTATAGTCTTTATTTAGTACTCAAATAAAAGCATTCAACGATTATTATATTAATAATCTAAGCGAGCCATTCATTTCCGAGTGAAGATTTTCCTTAAATTTATTTGTATTCCTAAACGCGCGATCGGTCATAAATCGTTATAAAGGATAATCCTTAATCGACAGAAAGACAGTATCAGAATTTCGATTCCTGCAGACAGCGTATAGCCAAAGTCAGCGAGTCAAAGGAGCGGCCGCTCGGGGAAAATGTTAATACAGCGGCGATCGCAAGGTGAATCGCGCGCGTTCGATTGACGGTCGGTGCGGCGGTGGCACAGGAACGCGCCTTGCATATCGGCTCGCAGTGTCCGAGAGAGAGAAAGAGAGAGCCTGTGCAACGGCATCCGCAGTAGCGGCAGCGGCGGCGGCGGCGAGCTTGATTAATTTTCATGGTTGAGGGAAGACGGGCCGAGCAGGCGCTGATGCGTGATCGGAAATGAGCAAAGAGAGAGGGAGATAAAGCCCTACGAAATCGAGATTGCATTGCAGATGTCGTGGCCGCGTCGGCGGCATCAGCGGCTGCTGCTGCTCACAGAGGGAGAGAGAGAGAGAGAGAGAACGAGAGACGGCAGGTGAGCCGGAATGCTTGAATAAGCCTCTGTTATTTTTAGATTTTTAGCAGTCGCGGACAGGAGAGCGGGGCAAGAGAGAGAGAGAGGGAGAGGAGACTCTGGATCGTGGATCACGGATAAATGATTTCCGATGTCTTCGCCCGTGCCTCTGTATAGCTTTCGTTTCGACGATTCTTTTTCCGTCGATCGATACGACGGATATATCGTTGAATTGATCATAGAAACATTTCTTTCTCTATATACTCCATTTCATTTTTAACTGTATTAACGAAAAGAGGCATGTATGGCAAATGATCGTCGAGTTGCGCTGTACAATATAACGCATCATTAATAAATACTAATTATGTTGATTCAAACTGATGGAGTCATTGATACTTGTATACTGCAATTTGTTAAATGTTTACCAAGAACTCAAGATTTTAATAGGAAAAGGAACGATACCGACTTTTTCTACTCGATTGATTTCAAACTGCCCGTATCCTACAAGCATCGGAATGTTTTTTATATTTCTCCAACTTCTTTGTATAAGTAAAACAGTTTTAAAAGTCTCAAGCTTTCTCACACCTTCGACATAGTTTAAATAAACTGACTAGGTTGATTAATTTAAATAAAGAAAAAAAACTGCATACAGGCAAATTACCATAAAATTCATCTGACTATACTTTATATACAATAATGAAAAATTATAATTTCCAACTTTTTCAAATTTGAACGCTAAAGTGTAGATATGCAGTTAGGTACCTTAGCTGCAGAGCAAACCAGTATTTTCCAGCTTTGCTAGTCATACGACAGATGTCGTAGCTGTAATGTCTTCGACATTCGCTGCATAATATTCTGAATTAAACTAATTTATAGGTAACGTTGTACTACAGTTATTGTTGATTTATAATTTTCATTATCATTAATAAAATTATATATTTACCATCTTCAGAAAACATAATTATTATCTTAGAAAATGTAGGTATTGTTGATTACACTTAAATAATTTATTAATGCTAAAATTCAATTTTATACGAATAAAAATATAAAGTAAACATTTAAATACAGAGTAAAGTGGTTAAATATAATTTACTGTATTCAATGCAGAATAAGTTCAGTTTGTTATAAAAACCTTTTGCTCGCACATGGTACGTTTTTTTCCAGTCAACCGACTTGTCCCTACTTGTTTCCCAAATACGGTCCCGAACAACGCATATACTGTTAAAGCATGAAGTCTGGCAATATAATAGCGATACAATAGAGTCATATAGGGGTTTACTTAACAGGATGTGATACTGCCATTTTTCAAAGATGTGTATGATATGTATACATATATTTATCATCGCTAATCTTTTGTTTGCAAAACAAGTGTATTTTTGAGACAGAATTTGTATTCATAAGTTTATTTTTATAGAATTTACAAGATTGCCATAAAATATCAAGTTCCAATCTTATTACTTTCTGAATAATGAAGATTCATATTGTAAAAATAGCTTCGGATAAATTGCGTACCTTATATTTAAAAATTTTCCAAACTGCTTGAAGTATAAAAACGATTAAGGATCCTCTTAAAATTTGCGGTATTAAGTAATGTTTATCATCAAATAAAATTCGATATTACCATCGTTCTATCTATGTTTTAGGGTGAAAAATATTAACTTCAATTACCGTTCCCATTGGATGTGATATAAAATAGAATATGAAAGACGTAGAGCCAAAATATAAGTGTTTTTCTAATAAAACCGAGCATAAAAATTTATCTTAGGAGAAACTTTGTATCTTGACTCGAAGTATATTAACGCGCGATAACGTAACGCACGAGATGCAATAATCAATAAAAAAGGAATCGAACCAATCAAAATATCTCGATAGCCGTGCTTCAGAAACATTTTTATTTTTTTTCATCTCTTCGTATGGCTAATCAAGTATCAGATTTTTTCCGATTTCCCAGGCCTTTCATATATACCTTACTCTCGATTTGGCCAATATAGATGCCAAACTAAAACGTCTTTCACCATTAAGTTTCTTCAGAACTGCCGTGTATAGGATATAGATCGTTCGCAAGGCGAAATTTCACCCAATTCACTTAGCGTCGCGAAGCAATCGGCTTGGCACGAGCTCGCGCGACGCCGACCTGCGCAACGTCATCAATTCGAGGATCAAACGCGTTCCTTACCTCGTGTCATCCCGTGATTGCCGAGAAACACGAGACACACTAATTCTTTCAGCATCACGAAAGCCATAAAGAACGAGGTATATAGACAAAACCGCCGCCGGTCCACGCGAGGCTCCGCCGCCGCCCGTCCGATCTACCCCTCCCATCATAAATATCAAAAGAATCGTCCCTCTCTCTCTCTCAGGCCGTCCACCCCCAGCTGCCAGTCCGCCCTGAACGACAAGTCGAGTAAAATCGCTCAGCCGTCGTCTGAGCATATATATAGGTATATATAACACGAGCGATTCGATTTCGCGTGCCGACAAACAGTATAACCCCACCGTCGTCTCCCAAAATGTAATCGCGCGCTCTCAGCAATGTCGCTCCGCATGTATATAGGTTTTTTACAGGGCCGGTCGCGATCGCCCAGCTACAATTCCATCTCTCTCTCTCTCTCTCTCTCTCTCTCTCTCTCTCTCTCTCGGCTCGACTCGGTTTATACAGCAGCACGCGACACACGAGTATATATACATATAGGACGGTATAAGCTCTTTTCGTGCACGGCTCGCAAGAGTCTCGCCAGCCAGTCGGGGGCTAATGTTGGACACACACACACACAGAGAGACACGCACGCACGCACACAGTCGGTGCTTGCACACAAAAATACGTAGACTATTGAGCCGAGCGGCGATCGATCGCCGGCAGCCCGGCACCCGAGAAGAGAGAGACTCGCTGTGTGTGTGTGTGTGTGTGTGTGTGTGTGTGTGTGCAGAATAGGTTTCGCGTGTCTCGGGCGCTATTTGCTTTTTACTCTTGCATAATAATTCGTGCGGGCAGAGGCCGATTATTCGGGAATGAGAGAGAGAGCGAGAGAGAAAAAATTACGATATGGGAACTCTCGCAGAAACTGACGCAGACGGGGGTATAGACGAGAAACAGTCGTCGTAGTCGTCGTCGTCGATAGGATAAGCGCAAATATTTGCGCGATAAGCCATTCCTTCAGCTCCGCTATTATACGTGTGTATACACTGCACGCCTGTTTATTCTAGAAGCTGTATATAAGGGAAGCGAGCGAATTGTGCTCGTATAGCGTATATAATAAGGACGGTCATTTGGCGCCAAACGCGACTCCGAATCGCCTCTGTGATGTACGCTATTATATATACACAGTCGCGTTGCAGGTACTTTTTCTCGGGAGCTGCACGATGGACAATAAGCCCGCGGTGTGCAGGCTAAAGGAGAGCCGATCGGTGCCGCGCTGCTGGGAAGCGACGGGACAACGATTTGAAAGAGATCGAAGCTGTATATCGGGGAAATCCCCGGAGGCCCCGACTGCAGCGCGCCATACACACGCACTGTCCAGTGGTCCGCAGTTCCCCGAAACTCTGTGCCCGGCCCTTTAAACGGCTAATTTGCACGGCCCTTTATACCGGGAAATATCGCAAGCAGAGGCGCCGAGCCTGTGTGCACTGCACGCACTGCGTTTGTCCGAGTAAAGCCTGGGGAATCGTGACAAACGTCAACATGGGAAAATGCTGCTGCACCCGAGGAATGGACTATACGGGATATATTGTAGGCGTTTTAAAGCTCGCAAAGGGAATGGTATAGCTGACGGCCTAAGCCCTCCCATATATCTGTATACCTCCGTCTCTCTCGCTCGGTGGCGCGTGACCACCTCAAGGCGGCAGGTCCTTTTCTTCTCTCCCCCTTCCCCTGCAGCGCTTGGCCACCTCGGAGTGACTGTATAGCGGGAAACGGCGGCGCGAGGCCCCCCGAGAGACTGCGACCGCTCGTTAAAAAATCATCCCGATGGGGCTGCAGCAGCAGCGGCTCGGCGAGCCAATATATATATATATACATATATATATGCGACTGTGCAGTGCACCTTCCCACCCTACACATAACAGGATTACCTGAGTTTTGACTCGCTGCATGCGCGTCGATTTAACACACTTTCCAATCTATATCCCACTGCTAATGGATGAGCAGCGTATGTGCTAATATGACTCTCGACTATGTTTGCGGCCGTCGAAAATCTCGTGTGCAAATCCGCCTGCATAGGTGATAACGAGAATGTGCTTAAAGTTCTCTGTGATAATTTGCCATACATATTGAGTATAGTCCGTTAGTGGCACATGCCTTTTTACTCTGCTTTAATAGTCGTCGCTCCGCATGGAAAAAGATTCCATCTGAATTTATAGTTTGGAAAAAGATCTGACTCGCCAACAATTCTGTTCCTTTCTTTTTTTCATCGATTAAGGAACATTGTCTACCTGTGACCCGTGTATCATCTTAATTGATACTTTGTACAACTTTGTATAACTTCTTGAAACGTTTTAAAAAAATTCCAAGTGCAAGGCTTCGAAGAGCAGATATTTTGAAAAAATGTATGAAAATATATTTTAATAAATGAACCTTTTTTTTTCGATAAGTATTCCAAAAATTTTTTAATTCCATTTCTAAAGCGAATTTATAACTATCAGAACTATCAGAAACATTGTATTTCGATTTTTTTCGAGAACGTTTTGTACACAAAACTACGGCAATGAAATTTGAGAAAAATGGCTTAAAAATTAAAAAAAAACTGACATTTTTCATTGATTTCCTATACACAGTTAAATTATAATTAAACTACGAGGGCACGGTTTGAATATGAAAATTTCGTATAAAATTATGTAAGTTTCGTATACATTTATGTAATTTCTAATGACTTAAAGTTAAGAGGATGTGCTATGGTCGGAAAGATTCCTACCATACCGGTTCTAGTATTTTAACGAAATACATAAAGATAGAGATTAATTTTTGGGAAAAACTCTCTGTCACCATCTCGGTAAAGATGTAAAATATCTCGCGGTTCCAGTTCACAGAGATTTTTAACGTCGAAAATTTCGTTCGTAATTTGCAGCGATTTTTATCTCTGAAATTTTCGACGACAAAAAAATCGAATTTTGGATGAAAAAACCGGTACGGTAAAAAGTCTTCTGGTCATAGCACATCGGACCACATTTCGACATTGAACCTTTTCCAAACGGGAAATTCGGATAGAACCTTTTTTTCACCTATCCGGCAAATTTTTTCACTTTTCGATGTATACACTTACAATTTTAAATCAGAAGAAAATTCTACTAATCTTGCTTCTTATTCTCACAATTTAATGCATATGATTAAACGAATTTTTAAATTATAAATTTTATTTGTAGTTTTCATTAGTATATTATTAAGTGTGATAAATGGAACCGAGTATATAATTGCCAATAAACTGTAATAATATATTTTGGTTTATACAATATATTAGACTCTTATTCAAAATATATTATAATTATTATAAGATTTAAAATAGTGATGAAATAATTGCGTTAATTAAGTATAAATATTAACTTTGCTTCAAAATCCAAGACACAAAATAAATTTTATAGTTGAAGAAAATATTTGAACATGCACCTTACATGCTTATTACAATTTAAACTATTCATATGAATTATTATGACTTTCAGAACTATATTGCATTGGTAATGCGTCAAAATGTAGTATATAGTTCCAATATGCATAATAATGTTAAGTATTTAAAATTGGAAATGAACTAACTTGTAATCAGCACTATGGTCTCGAAATTACTTTAATTGATCAACAATGTCATTTCTAACATCTATAATTTCATTTTAACACCAGCGATAAATCCACAATGTACCGTCATATAAATGGACGATTTACAGAATAGCATATAAATCATATGTGAAGACTAGCAATAAAAGTGCTTATAATAGTAGTATTCGTCTGTAACGGTTTCAAAACCCCTTAATTCCCGTTAATTCCCTATTCGAGCGTAATTTAATTTAACCAAGAAAATATATCTATATTCATTTTGTTTTTCAATGTTGCGAATTTTTTAAATTAGTTTGGTGATCAAAGGTTAGCGACTGTACATTTTAAAGTATATTTTACAAGGTAAATCTCATTAAAGAATGTTGTCATATTCAATTGATTATCATTTAAAGAGCAATATTTGACTGGTAATTGTATTGAAAACATCTACTTTTCTTCAAATGGGTTCTTTTTATTTACAAATGATATTTAAATTTCTTTTAAAATTTTATCTGAAAAAATAAATTTATTAGTAAATTTATTGATGAATACAATTTAGTACCGATATATACCTACACAATTTAATTTTCAGTTACGAACATTTAAGTGTTCGTAACTAACTCGCACTTAAGGTTGTATAGGCTATACCATCAAATCCAAAAATTAGTCAAATTTAAAAATTAAGCTTTTAGGATTCGAAAGTATATTTTTATACAGACCTATACTTGTATTGAAGATCGAAATCGGTTAAAATTGATTTGAATGTGTTTTAAAGTATTTTCTGACTATATGAAGACTCATTTTACAAACTTTTGGCTGCAAATTTGGCCTTTTTTACCATGTTAATTCTGAATTGCTTCATTTATGGCTAATAACATACATTTTTTTTATCGTTTATACATGTTTAAAGTATAATTAGTTATTGTTATACAAAATTTCAAGTACTTGACATTATTTTTTCTCCTTAGTTTTTTCACGATTGTATGTGAATTTTGGTATTGAATTGATAGATATAGGTATACCTCGCATGTTAAATTGAAATTTACACTTATCAATAGCTTTTATTGTTAAAATCTACTTATTTACAAATTTTCAATTGTGTGTCATCATTTCGACTATGTAGTCAGTACATCCTTAAGCGAAATTCTTCGATCATCTTGTCGAATCACTACGTGGATATTTATCAATAGCCTTTTCCCAAAACTGATGTTCAACACTGAACTGCATGCAATGTTTGTTGAATCCAAACCAACGTCAATGGACAAGTAAGTGAAAAGTCAAAAGCAGCAAAAAAAGTCGCTAGAAGAGCAGAGCTGCAGAGGCTGCAGCGAGTGCCGAACACAGCGAGCACAGGCAAGACAAAGCTAGAGAAATAGCGGGAGAAAGAGACAGATAGATGGAATGGAATTTTATTCAAGAAGTGCTGTAATGCGGGAAGTCGCGCTCGTGCGTTTCCGTCCTGCCTCGGAAGATTCCGCATGGCGCGCGCGCTCGACTCCCCACAACACCAGCACAGCCCCATGCACACACCTACACGCACCCACATATGCATTGTGTGCGCGCATACTCATGCGCGTTCGGCCTGTGTATACGTATAACGTGTAGCCATACGTATACTCGCTTTAGGCTTGCTCAACAGAGAGCCATTCATTCGTACACCTCTTTCTCCCTCCCTTTCTCCATCTCTCTCGCTCTCTCGCTCTAACTCTCTTGCTCTCCTTCTCTTTTCGTCATGACAGCGTTTCCCAACAAGGACGGCAAATGGAAATTGATTCGAGAACACGTACACTCTCACACGTGACAAAAAATAGTGGAATGCTTTGACCGATGGAGAAAAAAAAACTGGTTCGAAATGCTGAGCTATAGGCTATACGTGTATAGGTAGACCATGGCAGAGGAAGAGAGAGAGAGAGAGAGAGAGAGAGAGAGTGAGAGAAATCGTGAAAATTTCACGGCGCTATAAGTCGAAGAGGAGCAGCTCTAAGAGAGAGAGAGAGAGAGCGCGAGAACCTGCGGTGTACAATCTAGACGACGACGGTGGCGGCAGAGCGCGGAGAGAAGAAGAACAGAGAAACAGGGAGAAAGAGAGAGAAAGAGAGAACTATCGCCATACCTTCTCTGTTCACGGGCAGGCAGATGTGAATTCAAGAGAGAGAGACAGAGAGAAAGAGCTGCAAGGCCCGCGGCGCGGCAAGCGCAGCTCATGCAGCGAGCGAGCGAGCGACGGCTGGAGGAGAGAGAGAGAGAACAGAACAGCAGCAGCAGCTCGACAGTCAGTAGCAGCACGGACAGGCAGTTGGCTCTTGATCGCGTAGTCGTGCGGACGACCCCTGCGCTTTATTTCATACCCACACGCATTTATACACATATATAGATATAAAACGCTCGATCCTAGCTCTATACGGCTCTATACCTTGTGAGTTGTGCGTCTGCCGAGTGCCGAGTGCCGAGTGCCGTACATTATAGCGCACATATCGGCATATTGCTGCACACAAGCGCCTTTCTCTATATGATATACAAGTTCGAGTCTAGCAAATTAAACACATTAATTCGAGCTCGATGTTTCTCGCGAGGCTAAGGAAAGATCGCGCGAGGAACTTAGCAGCAGCAGCAACAGCAACGTATAATAAAAAGCCCACGCCGATCGTTTAATCGAGCGTGCGTGTGTGCGTGTGAGTGTGTGTGTGTGCGTACGTGTTTGGCTGTATGTGCGCCACGCACAGCGAGAAGAGAGAAAGAGCCCGAAAACGGAAAACGCTGTAACAATGCACGCAGCGAGGAAATAACAATAGCCACATACACCCGTGGTGCTGTTCGCTGTTTTTTCTTCCTCCTTCGGCGTTTTATCCAGCACTCAGTCTCGACCCAAGTACACACTCGTATATGCCAGGGAGAGTTATGTCCACCTCTGCACCGGTGGTAGCAGCAGAAGCAGCAGCAGGAACTAAAGTGGAGACTGCCCCGCTATTCGCGCACGTTCCTTGAAATAAGCAGAAAAAAAAATACGAGGGAATAGAAAAGTGCGTGAGTTGAAGACTCCATCGACTCAACTATGCGATCGTGGAATGAATTCGTCCCAAGTAGGTCGCAGCTGCTACGACGACTCGAGACTGGTCTAACGACGGACTGCACGCCACCGCCTAGAGGAATAGTGCTAGAGACGAGCAAGACGAGCAAGAAGACGACGACGAGGATGTGGCAATGGCCATCGACGTTCAGCAGATGCAGCAGCAGCAGCAGCTACTTATCGGCCGCTATCGTCAGACTGGACAGCGGAGTGGCAGCAGCGGTGGCTCCGCTCGTCGTCTCCTCGTAGTTCGCAGCACCTGACACTATACCGTTTCGCGCACACACATATATATATATATATACGCGCGAGCGCGCGCGCATACACACCTTTTTCTCCAGGTTTTTCTTACCATAACCTCAAAATAAAAAAGTGGCAGAGAGGAAATCAGTTGCCAGTGTATCAAGTGTGTCGTACGACGGCGGAGGGAAGGGAGGTGTAGGTGTGCTTTAATAAAGTGACAGCCCCCCCGCGAAACAAAGATAGAGACAGTATTCGAGCTGTCCTATCAGAGAGAGGGGCAGATAAAAAGATACCTACATAGAATAAGAAGAATAGAGTGCCTGCGTGAAGCGATATTATATGTGGAGTTGTTGAGTGCGAGAGAAGACGAGGACAACGCTGTGGGAAGTAAAAGAGGAGAAAGAAGAGAAGGAAGAGAAGGAAGAGAAGGCGGCGGCGCGCCTCGTGAACTGAACGAAAGAGCGATAATATATAAGAAGGAATACGTTCGATCGAAAGTCTTGGAGCTCTCTATCTCCGTACAGCGTATATACAGGCGCAGCCGTCTCGGTCTCTTTGGAACTTCATCTCTCCCTTTATATAGATCTCGTTATCTCCCTATCTATCCACTGTGCTCTCTCTCTCTCTCTCTCCCTCTTTGACTCGCCTCAGTGTGTACGCCTGTGTACGCATACACACTGAGAGAAACTCATTTATCCCACGAGCTCGTACTCTACCGTGGGCCTACGTCACGACGATTTTCTTTCACCGTCGTTCACAGTATATAAATAAACAAGCCAGTGCGCGGTACACAGAGTGCTATATCTACGCCCAACGCGATTATCAATCAAGTCAGCCGCCGATTGTTTAGAGAGAACCATAGAGAGAGAGAAACAAGACAGACAGACGAGCAGTAGAGAGTTGAGGTTAGGTTGTTTGTTGCGTGCGAGTACACATAAGCGCGAGAGAAAGGCGGCGCGCCGCGGCACCTCTCGCACTCTCTCTCCCTCGCTCTCTCGCTCGCTCGACCTGTTCGTCGCGCTCTCCTCTCTCTCCCTACTCGCCTCGCAAAAGGAACGAGAGAGAGTGAGACGTATACGCACATAAACACACATACGCAGAGAGACGCGTGCTGCTGCTGCCTACCTCGCGAGTGCCGCGAGTGCCGCGATATATACACCATATAACTATATACACTTCGTCGTCGACCTGGAAGAGGCAGTAAGCAGCGGCGGCGGCGCTAGTACATCGAGAATATCAGCGAGTTGCGCTGCCCTACAGAGCCAGCGGAAGAAGGAGAGAAGAAGCCGAGGAGGAGGTAGGAGGTGAGGCGAGGACGACGACAACGACGTCGGCACCGCTCGATGCCGATCGCCGCCGGTGGGATTCTGGTCGCCGCCACGGCGACTACTCGCTGCCTGTCCTCGGCCGCTGGCATGCTGCGCTTCCTCGCTAGACTCTCAGGTTAGCCATCTTTTTCTCTTATTCTCTCTCTCGCTCACTCTCTCCTTAACCATCTCCTCTATATACCTTCTCATTCTCATTTTTATTCGTTCTTCTACTACTTGGCAATAATCTTATCACACCTGTTTCTCTCTCTCTCTCTCCCTGTCTCCCTGTCCTCCACCACGTATATATGCGCACACAGGAAAAGCCGTGATTCGCTCGTATACCTCGATTTCTTTACTCCGGTTTTCCTTTCCATTTATGTTCCCCCTTCGCGAGAGTGGAAAAAAAGTGTGACGCGTGCTCGTCGTCTGCATTGGCAAAAGAGACGTGCAATAGTGTGTAAGCGCAAGTACAAATTATACCATTTGAGGTTAGAGAGAGATGGATAGGTTAGGATAGTCCCCCGTTGCCAGGATTTACCCTTTTCGTCGTCATGGCGACGGAAAAAATGGGTGTTTCACGCTGCGCTATTCAAGCTATACTTGCCTTCCTTTTTTCTTCTCCACCTTCTTTTATTTTCCACACCACTTGTCCTCCAAGACATTATCATCATCATTATTATCATTACTAAGAATCGGGGAAATAAAAGAGTGACTCGCGTCGAGAGAAGTGAAAAAAATCCATGGGATAGTGTGGAAATAATTGAATCCCCTCGGCGACATCGGTATTTTTGCATTCTCGTTTGTTTCGCACTTCCGTAAGTGCCCGTCGTGCAGCTTGACACATGGGCAGAAAACGGGGTGAAAGCGCGGTAGAGCCGAGGGGGTAAAAAGGAGCAGCGAGCTGAAGAGAAAATGATTGACACGCGATGAATGATACACAGACACGCGGTGTGAGGAGTGTTTGTGTGTGTGTGTTGCGGAAGCCCAGACGATCCGGAAAGAGGGTGTATCCAAGGAAAAAAGTCATTCCGCTACGCTAGTCTGGGGATATCGTCGGCGTTCCTTGGTACGAGCCTTAGTAGTATGTGCGCTCGACGATGAACGAAACACTAAAAATATATACGTACATGTACGCAGACGGTCTCCTCTCTCTCTCTCCTCCCATCTCCTCTCCTCTCTTATTTTTCTTGACACACTTCTCTCGGAATACGTGTGGATCCGTATACGTATATATATAATGGCTTCCGGCTCTTAGTGCGCACGCCTATTACTACTATCTTTGATAAGGCAGCTGGAGACAAGAAAAGAATTGGAAGAACCGAGGGATATAGGATGGATTCGTGCGAAATCGAAAAGAGAAGGACTCGTCCTCTTCTTCTTCGTTGTCGTCGTCGTCGTCGTCGAGTCCAATGAATATGTATGAGGCGGTTCTATACACATGCACGCACTCGAACACTTACACACACACACACGCGTGTGCGCGCGCGCAAGCATCGCGAGCTCTGCGTTATTGTGCAATTTCGATTCGTGGGTGGGCGGTGGCCCCTTGCGACTATTCGACTGAGCCAGAGGATTTTAACCCTCTCTCATCCATTCCTGTTCGAAGAACATTTTTTTCTTCGACATTGCCTGGGCTTGCTTACTAAGTTCGAAAGAAACTCCTTGATCGAATGCAGTATAATTAAAGGGAGATTTTCAAGCAGACAAATCTTTTTCTCTAATATTATTTTTTCACTCCTTTAGACGTGCAATCGTGATTTATTTAAATAAAGTAAGCTGTTCATTTTCAAAGGCAAGAATTTCTTTTTAGTTCCTTAAGATTTTAGGGAACGGAATCTTTCGGATACGCTCCACGTTGGGAAAAAAAAAATATAAAGAATGAAAGAGAGAGACGAGAAGGATGGGAACCATTAACTGCGTTGTCTCCTTATCGCTGGATTTTCTCTTTTCGACGTAGTAACGATTGGCCTTGAATGGACTCGTGTCTTCTGTGGGTCGGGTGGCCAGAGATTTCATGTAGATTTTCTAGCATCGAGAAACGTCAATTTTTTATCTCCTCCTGATAATGAGCGATTTTTCAAGCACCGCCTGATGGATCGACTCCGTTTGCAGGCCTATTCGATGGACTCTCCGTGTTTTTCCTTGCACTTGCATAATAGTATTCGTCATCCGATTGGACACTGGCATCACCGTTAAACTATGCCTTCTTCGCTATGCCTCGACTGTGAGAATTTTACGAGTTATATATTAATTATTGAAACAGGTGCGAGGAGACTGAGAATTCCTTTGTATTTTACTGATATTTTATTTTTGTCGGCACAAGTGATGATATTTGTTTTGTCGTTGGATAAAAACGTACCAATATCGAATGCGGGTCAATAGTCGTGACAGCCAGTCCTTATCAATCTGGTTTTTTTCTTATCAAAAATATAGATAATGGAAGATTGATATTGAGCACACAAAAGCCCACTGAACTTTCTATACAGCTTATCTAGATTATTTTCAAGACGATCAATTGACTCAATGCTATTGATACTTAAAATTATTTTTTTTTTTTTACATTAAATATTAGTTTTCTTGATTGGCTTTTAATCATTTATATATGACAGCTTTTACATGGTTAATTTAGATATTTAGGTGTTCTTTGAAATGTGAAATAATATATTGTTGAAAAATCTTATGCATATTAGTAAAAATCTTTTGCATATTTTTTGTTTAATCTGATAATGATTTTTCAGTTTTGGTTACAGATTTATTTAAATCGTATGATTAAGTGAATTCAGAAACAAATCTACATAGCCTGAATGCAGATATTCGTGTTTTTAATTCAAATAAATGTCAACATTTTTTTGTGCATATATTACATTTAAAGTTAAAAATTTTATGAACATCAAGCATGTTATGATGATGAAATGTGCATTGCATCTGCAAGTAAACGCAAAGGTAAAGTTTTCTTTTATCTTTTTTTTTTATTATCTGTTTTAGTATTCGTTACATTTACCGTTTTTTATAATAGGGTATCGTAACAGAACTTTAGAACTTAGCTCTAAAAGGCTGTTCTCGGGTTATTAATTCATTAAATTTTCATACTATATGCCCTCAGTTAATTTCTATCATGAAAATAGCAAATAAAAATTGCAAATACATGAGGAACCCTAATGCAACTTTTCACGAGTAGCTAATTAAAATTTTTTTACGAGGCTAAATCGCGTCTCGTATTCAAATTTCAAATCTTATATTAAATCAATCGTAAAACTGGTTTAATAACTAAAGTCGTTTCTTTGTTGCCATAGGAATAACAAATACTTCAAAAAGTTTTCTTCTTCCTGTTCCTTGCCGACACAATAAGATATTTTGATTCGCGAAAGATAATATTGACCGTGTAATATTATCAGCAAGGGAAAAGGAAAACTTGTGTTCCGAGCAAGATTTTCCTAAATTTAGTCCGCCTTGGTCAGTGTATCAATATTTTACGAATCACTTGCCAATCTTTTCATTTTTTGTATACTTTGATTATTTATATAACTTTTGAGCATTGGTTTATAGAATTTTCAAGACTATTAATTAAATTGATTTTTCAGAAAATGCAAAGTGACTTCTATTTTTCCATCGTGAAGTATACATTTTTTGCATGAAAAATTACTAAACAAATCGTAGTCTTAAACTTTCATAATTTATTAACCGTAAAAAGAAGGAACTGACAAGTGGCGTAGTAATACATAACGTAATCAATATGGAGGAGATCAATATTTTACGTGGGATTACTATTCTTAATCGTGAAATAACGTACATACATTACAATTATTAATAAAATATTCAAAGTATATGCATTGGTGTTTATTAGTATGCGTAGAGTAATTCATTTTACGTCCAAGGCAATATTTTTTCACCTATAGTACTTTTCTTTGTATGCATAAAATGTTTGAAAGTCGTAGCTTTTTCGACGCACACTTTTAAAATTTAATGTGTGCTACAGAAGAATCGTTATAGTTGTTCATGGTTTGTCATTCAAGTATTTGCAGAAAAAAATTAAAAGCAATACTGTAAAAGTGGTTGTATTGAAATACATCTTTTTTACATAGATAAATTTAAACTTTGTACTTTATGAACTTTTCAAAATAAAATTTATAGGAAAGGCAGTATTGTTTGCGTGCGTAATTTATTTGAAAGGTATTTTTTTATTAATAAAAAAGAGAATATACGCACCGATGCATCTTTGATACGGATGCGTCTAACGGGGGGTTAATGGACCACAAAGTTTATACGCATCGCATTGTGGGAACAGAACCATCGTAATTCTTCAAAAGCAGCGAATCTCTTGCCAAATTCATTATTTCAGAGAAAACATCTCCATTCCTATGTATTCAGAGCCGCTTATTACGAAAACCCATTCAGAAACCTCACGTATTTTTTGTTTCTGGTTTCTTATCAAGCTAAATAATCAATTGGTCAAAGAATATTTATAAGTATTACAAGAGTATTTAAAAGGTTGCGTAGCAAAATCTTGAGTAAAGTTTTTTTATAACACTTCGTTTTCCACGAATGTATTTTGTTTTCGTATCCTGAAATAATTTATGCAGATAATCAATCGAATTTATAATGCATTCCAAGATAAAGTTTTACAGACTCGAAAAGGATCCCAAATCAAGATTAAGACCTAAATCTTTTTAAAAAAAGTGACGAATTCTTTAACAGGTTAGAGCGGCAATCATTTTATAAAAGTAATTCGCGTAGCGACTAAAACGAGAGAGAGAGAAAGTTGGTTTCTCTTGATATATATGAAGTGCACGTAAAAGTATAACTAAGATACATTGTACATTAATTAGCTAACAAATATTACCACTTTCATATATCACTTAAAATAAAATGAAAATTTTATACTCAAACTCAAAATCATCAATTACATTGTTTTTCATTGCAATTTAAAAAAAAATCATTTCCTTAGTAGCTTTACCGGGGTTCGGAAAAACTTCCTTTTTTTATTTTAATGCTACATTTTATGGTACTATTACGGTAACTTTTGATATTAAACATGCTCTAAAAATGATATTGGTAAACGTAAATTTTCTGCAATCATAATTCCTATAAAATCATCGATTTCGTTGGGTTTTATAGTCAAGTAGTTTTTTTTTTTTTCATTTGTATAGTGTTGAATTAAAAGCTTACTTCATTGGATTTTTAAAATTTTTACTCGTTCGTAAGTAGCAGACACTTGTATTTAAATACTAAATTTGGCATTACATGGAACTAGATATGTACGGTCAGTTCTCTACTCAGCCCACACTCAACCACTAACGGTCCAATTCATTGGAAGGTCGATAATAGAGTCGAAAGCTGATCGATCGCTTTCGAGAAATCAACGCATCTTAAAAGCACAAACCACAAAAATCCTCCGAGGCGCGAGCAGAAAAGAAGGGGTAAAGAGCGAAACGGCTCTTGGCTGTCAAGCGTCAACTCATTCGAGCTGCACTTAATATACCCCTTTGCCTCTCCCTCTCGCTCTCTCCCAATTGAATTTATTCCTCTCGTCGCGAATTCCCGCTGAAAGAGGGAAAGTCCAGACCGAAAAAAGGAGTCGCGTGCAATCGGAATTCGCGGGTCGGGAGAGGGCAGGGTTTAGAGAGGCCCAGCTCTCTCTCTCTCTCTCTCTCTCTGTCTCTCTCTCGTATACGCTGGATCTAGTGGTTTTGGTGCGCGCGCGACAGAAAAGAGACGTATATAGCGCGATTCTCGCTTCCTCTGCCGCTGCGAGCTCTTTAAAAGAGCGGCGGCGGCGGCGGCGACGACACTGGCGAGATGCTAAGCGACGGCCGCGGCGGCGCAGACGCTTTATCTTTAGCGCGCCGCAGACGAGGCCGAGCGCATCTTCCTCTTTCCTCTCCACCTCTGCCTTTCCTTTTTTCCCTCTCGTTTCCTTGTCCTTTGTGCTTTTTGCTCTTCTGCTTCAAGCCTCATTTTTGTTGTTGCTCTAAACGGAAATAGCTATCGTTCTATGGAGTATAGGTTGGAAGCGCGGCGCTGATGCATCGCGACAAAATGTATTTTCGTTGAAGACGGACGGCCGAGAGAGAGAGAGAGAGAGAGAGAGAGCGGCTTTTTCGCGAGCGACTACCCCTCGCTCTCTTCTCTCTCTCTCTCTCTCTTTCTCTGGAGGGAAAGAGAGCTGTGCAGCCGCGAGCCGCGGGCGCTTATGGGTTAACCCGAAATAACGACGCAGACACCGAACCGCACCGAGACTATACCGAAAGGAGGATTAATCGCGACGAGGTGTGCAGCGCGAGGAACTTCCTTTTTTAACTGAAAAGATTGGGCTTTCTCGCGTTGGTGGCAAGTTCTTCCCCCTCGCAGCTTGCGTATATGACGAGCGAGAAGATTTGTAGGGCGTTTGAATTGGTGCCGTTTTAACGATTCAATGATTCCGCGCCTCTTCTCCCAAAGCCTGACAGTTGCCGTCGCTGCTGCTGCTGCTTTTCATTCCAACTGTCACAGTCTCGCGCGCGAGTGAATGACCTTCTGCGAATGGAGTAGCTCCGGCTCATTTCTCATTCATCGAATCTCATCTATTATTTCCTATAGCTGCTTCCAGTGTTCGGTCCATTTAAAAAATTACTTGCTTTTTTAATGATGAAATGTATACATGCCAACTGTTTGTCTTTGCTTCGTTCAATTTATTTTAACGTTTTGGTAAGGCTGGAAATCAAATTTCGACGGCATTACGAATGAGCTCAGCCAAGTGTGTCGCTCGGTTCCTTTACTGTTGGCGTACATTTCAAAATGTCAAATATAATCTATCACCTTGACTTGGATTATTTCTAACGTCAGCGTTTTAATTTTGTCAGTCATTCGATATGGAGTATTGCAATTATTGCAGTGCATCGATCAGTTTAGAAGGACAAATCTAGTTAACTTTCAATTATAGACTATGTTTCGATACTCTCGTCCTTCTCACTTACGTTTTTTATGAGCTGAGATATGCTTTATGTCGATGGATTCGTAATTGAAAAGCTCGCGTAATGTTGTGCAAGAAAAAGTTATGACTAAACTTATTGATTATCATTGAAACTAGTTACTCTTGCGATTAAAGATTTAGTTCATCTAGTCAAGTTTTTTTTATTTATCATTACATTTAAATCTGCATAAAATATGCCTTTGCTCAAAACAGCTCATGTGCCCGACATGGCCCATTATGATGAGAGGTTCGTACGCCATTTAAAGTAGAGGTAAGGTACATGTACCAGTGTCCAGACAATATTCTATACGCATTTCAAATTAAAATGCGTATGTTAAATAATCCTTATTTTTTGACATTTTTACTCGGTTTTCCTAATAAAGAAAGTTGTATATTTTACAATACTATTTTTTTATTTTTATAGCTATACATTTGCGTTATTTACAATACTTTTTACTTACTGCATCGCAATGTAAATAATGAAATAAATATAGACATCGCTGGTCTATTTATAAAAATAATGAATAGAACGAAAGCAAGAGAGAGTTAGTTTCTCTCAGCTCTTTATGCACATAATTAGATACTTAAAAAAAGAATATAGTATGTTGTATGAATCTCTAGAGATGTTTTAATTTATAATTACTTAATTAAAATCTAACTTTAACAGTTTTACCCTTGAAATACAAAATTCTTTCGTTATTGCTTCATCGCAAGTTATCTATACGAAATCGTATAAATACCTTTTATCAAGGCTAGCAATTTTAAAGCAATATCAATGCTGATTACCAATATAGCTCATAATCGTTCTAGTCACTCGAGAATTTAGAAGGAATCATCGATTTGTTATGCTTGTACGTACAGCATTGCGATAAAAAGTCCCCGAATTCGGAACGTTTCATTCGTAGGCCAAACATTGCGTGTAAGAAAATTGATACAGCAGATAAAGCTCGCCGACAATTACACCACAATCCAGAACAGCGATTGTACAAACTTAACCTCATTTCGAAATTTAATTGTATATACTAAAAGCCAAGAGTACTCTGTGTATGCCGTTTCGTTGAAAAATAATTTCTATTAAAATACTTAAAAAGTGTGTTTTTAGTCTCTTGAAATATAAAGTACTTTAACCATGATGCAATGCACTTTAAAAATAATCTCAATTTAATTATCGCTATTGCCAAATGAAAATATCGGTGAAGAAAAAAATCACCTCAACGAAAGTAAGTAAAGGAAAAAATAAAAAAGAATTTCTACATATCGAAGAGATGGTCACGCCCGACATTCGACTTGGCCTTCCTTGGCATCAAAATTTCCACTCGTTATCCCATTCTCGCACGCATCCACCTTTTTCCCACAACGACACGTCATTAAAAAAAGCCAAATCTTCAAAGTCCCCCGAAAACGAGTTAGGTCAAAAAACAGCTGCAGCAGCAGCAGCAGCCGCAATACGAGCGAGAGTCCGTGACACACGCAACTGAACAATCGCCTCGGCGATTATTATCCAAGATTCGCAATGAGAATGAAGCTACAAAAAGAGTCGCATATAGTCCTGGGTGGGCCACTCGGAACAGGGGGATGAGGTGGTCCGGGTATCGCGGCGGTGGCGGCGGCGCCGGCGCGTCGGCCTCTTTTTCTCCTCCTCCAGCTCGTAAAAAGAC
Source organism: Megastigmus dorsalis (assembly GCA_900490025.1). Lineage (NCBI taxonomy): Eukaryota > Metazoa > Arthropoda > Insecta > Hymenoptera > Megastigmidae > Megastigmus > Megastigmus dorsalis. Next base: position 12,970 of record UELU01143174.1, on the reverse strand, counting down.
GGCGCGGCGGCGGTGGCGGTGACGGCAACGGCAACGGCAGGGCCTGGCTCTCTTCTTCCCTCTCCCCTCTCGGTTCTCTCTCTCTCTCTCTCTCTCTCTCGCTCTCTCTATCTCGCTCCTCTGCCGTGGGATTGTCGCGCGAGCCGAGCAACAATGGGTACCGTTACTATCGGAGTAAAGAAAGTCCTGGACGACAACGCGAAATCCGAGTGTCCGCAGCGGCGGTGTTGTGCTGCTGTTGCTGCTGCTGCTGCTAAGCAAGAGAGCGAATTACGCGGCAAGGACGACGACGACGACGACGACGATGCTTTTTTCCCACGTCCTCAGTCTATACACTCGCTTACCTTCGCTTTCCCAGCGTTGGAAAATGTGCACGACAGGTATGTGTCTGTCTGTGTGTCTGTGTGCAGTGTGCAGTTGTGTGTGCCGTAGCTCGGTGCGTGCGCCTATAATGCGTTCAGCAGGTTCCGTTTCCCTTTTTCTCCTCTTTCTCTTTCGATTATTGTTCTCATCGCTCTCATTGGGCTTTGTGTCGCCGAATTTTCTCAGCCCTGGTCTCGCCGAATTTCTCAGGTACTGGGTTTCGGACGTCTTAGGCATACAGATTTGTCTTCGTGATTTAGATGAAAATACTCTATGGTTTATAAAGTTTGAAAATTATAGTAAATATTATTAAGTTTGAATATTTGCGCTTCTTTAATATTATTACAATAAATATATTTTATTAGATAATAAAAATTTAAGTTATCCCTCATTTAATTATGTTTTAAAATTATATCGATACAAAAAAAATTAAAACCGCAAAATTCAATAATAGAAAATTTTACCTCGTAGTTGAAAGCTAAATAGCGTGAAATAGAAATATGATTGGGAGAATTAATTTGACCTAGTATGCGCTGCTATTGAGAAAATTGATTCTTTGTTATAAGAAAATGGATGATGAATATATTGTATACGAGAATCACGGCCGTTTTTTATTCAAATCGCTGAATAATTACAAGTGTAATAAATTAATAGTAATAAATTTTTTACTTTATTTCGCCTTCTCCCACGAATTTCAATACATTCTGCTAAGGTAATTAGCGGCAAATTTTGAGTTCTGAGTAAGCTCATAGCTAAATTTAAAAATTTTGGCGTGATGTTGCTCTCAAGAGACCAAAATTCCACCCTTGAAGAATAATATTGCATTAGAAGAGTTAACATTAAAAGTATAATATTCTATAGCATTTCACGTTATTGCAAGAATAGAACAATATAATTAATTTTGATGCTTTTAATTTATTCTCAATATACAATATATATTATCATGGGTATATTTTTAATATAGCTATACGAAATGCGTCTATTATGGCTCGGCTGGTAAAAATGCAGAACTTCTGGATTAAACTCATAATAGCCGTATGCTAAAAAAAATATGATAAATAATCTTCAATTTTTATCCCACATCTTTTTCAAGCTTCCAATGCGTCAATTAGCTTTAACCACCAAAGCCGAGAGGTTTGCATAATCAGCCATCATTCGAGCAATTCAAATTTCCTTATCGCAACGATCATTTTTCGCTCGCACGAGCTCATTCACACCTCCCTCGAAAAATCACCTTCCGCTCTATACACATCGTTTTCTAAAATCTCACTCCTTCGCGCGTTACGCAACTTTCCCCTCTCTCTCTCGAAAAAAAAAAGTAAAGAGAAAAACCAACCGAAACGATCCATCACCCGGTCATTTATAAAAGCTCAAGAGCAATAGCAGCCCTAAATCAAGCCCTCCTTACACTTCCCCGTGTTAAGCCACGATTTCTCCTCGGCTCGAGCCTCGAAAATCCATACTTCTCCGTCTCACTCTCTCTCTCTCTCTGTCTAGGCTAGTCGAGCAGGCGGACAGGCAGACGCGTATGGAGAGAGAGAGAGAGGCGCGGCCGCCGTACGATATATAAGGGCCGAAAGGGAAAAAATTTAGTGGGTTCGGAATTGGCGATAGTCTATCGCCGCGCGAAATGGGCTCTCCTCTCTCGCGTGTGCGCGCCACTGGTTCTCGACGGCGGCGCTTGATTTCTATCCGGCACGGAAGCGCGCCGCCGCTGCCGCCTCTCTCGCTCTAAGTGTACGTCTATGTGTATATGGAGCGTTTCGTGCTAAATTGGATGTTAGGGAAACGCTGCTGGTGGAGCGATCACGTTCTTTTTTTTTTTTGTTTTTTTTTTGTTTTTTTTTTAAAACGTGGAAGTTGTTGACTTTTACTAGTTCTACGTGCTACCCAAGGAGTTTACATCTCCTAATAGTCTTGGATTAGCCTTGGACTCTGGGCTTCCGACTTCTGCCTGCCTCCCAAATACTGTCGCTATCCTGCACTAATACAAGTCAAAGATATTCCAATTAGTAGGGAAATTTATTATCTCCAAATCTTTATTATTCCCTTTTGGACGCATAGTCCTTTGATGAATCTTTGGAAAGTGCTGCGGAGTAAAAGATAACGATGCCTAGTAAAGTGTGCTCCGGTAGATTCGATAATTATTTAGCTGCATACGCAAGTAGCTCGCTGTCGATTTTACCGGCGAATGATGACTTTGAGAGCAACTAAAGTAGTTTCGCAAAAGTCTCGCGAAGGCAAGTTCCCAGCCAACGCGACTTCCAAAAGTTGCACTATTACCGTAACTGCGAGGTGGGGACTCGAGCGAGACTATATGGTCGACACGGCCGAGCTATGTACGTGTGCGCGTATGTACCTCGCGAAAATCTCGCTCGACTCGCTCGACTCGCTACGCCTCCTCCTCGTCCGTCCTCCTGCCTTTTACGAGCCCCCATCAAACAGTGGATTTTAGTGCGCCGAGCCAAGCCACCCTCTCTCTCTCTCTCTCTCTCTCTCTCTCCAACATCTGTGCAAGCTGCCGCTCGAAGGGGGAAACGAGGAGAGTAGAAGACGAATATTTCCCGATTCTCCCTTTCTCCCTGCGCCGCCGCTCCTGCAGTTCAATGAGACAACCAGCGTAGCGCCGAGGATATTGACTTCCTCGTTCTGGCTCTGCGTTTCTCTCTGCAACGCTAGCTTGTGCATGTGTGTGTAGAAGCGCGTGCGTGGGGCATCATCTCATGCTCGTTTGTGCGAGAATCGAAGAGTAGAGAGAGAGAGAGAGAGAGAGAGAGAGAGAGAGAAAGAGAGAACGGGCTCGAGGCCCTCTTTATTCTCGCCTATGCTAATTAAACTCGCGCCTCGGTATAGAGCGTCGGACGCGCGCCGCCCGCGCGCGCGCCACTTTGTAATTAAGACGCTTGGCTGCTTTTGCACTCTGCTTCGCCTCCTTTTATATATACACGGGACTTAATGAGATGGCTTGCCGATACTTTATCTATCTATATATACATGTGTGTGTGTGTATGTATATGTATACGCGAAGAGGCGGTGTAGTGCGCTACGTGCAGGCTGCTGCTGCTGCTGCTGCCGCGGCCGTCTGCGCGCCTATCGAACGTATGCCAGAGCTTTTCAAGTAGTTTTGGGGGACTCGAACGGATGTGGAAACTAATGTTTCGGGGAAGTGCCGGGGGATTCGAAGGCGAGCCAGCTTATATGAGGATTTTTAAATGATTCTCGTCGACGCAACGGAGGTTCAGGTTAAACGGGTGAAGCTCAGAAATTGGGTGGACACACGGATCCTGGACAGAATATTCGTGGCTTTAGTCTTACAACGGTACAGTCAATCGGCTGGGTTCTATAACTTATGAATAATATCAGTGGAAAAACATTCTATCTATATTATCTCAAATTATTTATTGAAATGGTGCCCAAATTTCCCACTTTTCGGTTGAACGTCAATTTAGACTACGCGTTACGCAAAAATCATTGTTGACTTAAAAAAAAAAAAAAAGTGATTATAAGATCCTTGAAATGAAAGCTCGAGTGGATAATTGCTCGTGCAAGGTACATCAGTCGTACGCTCGCGTTGATGGAAGGCTGGGGTTCGCGCAACAACAGACTCGCACAATAAAGAGCGAATCCCGTAATGGCACTCGAAATCCATTACCCGCGTAGCTCCCGAAGTAGAAATTCGCTAGGCAGACCCCCAAAACTGCGTGCTCTCTAAGTGCACTCCAAGAGATTAAGCCAGCAGCAGCGGTAGCAACACGCCAGAGCTGAAAAAACCATCCCTTCCGCACTGTTTCCCGTACACTATAGGCTGCACAGTCCATTTCGATGTCTATACCAACACCTAATCGTAAATCCATTGGCGAAAATCCCTCGCGACTAACACGCACACACACACACACACATGCACACACATGAATGCGTCCGGTGTGGCTGAAGGTTCGAATAGTAAGGTATGACGTGTTAGCTTCGTCTCTCACGAATTAAACTTGCGGAAATCGAAAAGAGAGAGGGAGACGGATAGAGTGAGAGGGAGAGAGAGAGAAAGAAAGGAGACAGTCAGTCCCCTTCGCCCCGCCTTTTATATACACAGTCTCGTCTACAGGCGCGACTGATATCGATCGAGAGACCCCGATGACAAATAATCCGGCATTTTTCTCTCTCTCTCTCTCTCTCTTCGACCAGAGATTAACTTGTCTCTCTCTCTCTCTCTCTCTTCTCGTCTATCTTTTCTTTCTGCCCGAGTGTGGCTGGGCTACTGCGCCAAGCTTCCACTCTATGGGGCTATAACAAGTTCTTTTACGACGGGGAAAATGTCTGGAAATTTTATTCGATGGGAAACAATGTCGCTTCGTGACGAAAATATATTTTTTCTTTCTCTCTAAGCTTTTTAATTTACGCTCGAGGGGTAAATATAATTGGTATGCGAGATGGTAGATGGATCCTGTGATTGAGAGAGAATTTCTATGAAAGCTATGAATGATTTTTGTTGCTTCTGTCTGCTGCTGCTGCCTCGAGATATGTATGATGCCTCTATGAATTGATCAGAAGCATATTTTTCTATAGATTTAAATGCAAATCAGATGATTTTTATCTATAATGCAAGTCTAAATTCGAACAGCCAAAGTCTTTGTGTCGAGCTAGACTAACATTTCAATGTTTTTTTTCCTTTCCACTGAGTGTAATATGACAAAGGTACAAATCAATTGTAATTGGATTTCTAACATTGAAAGAAGGAATAACAAATTTGGTTTCTCTTATGAAAGATTCAAAATAATTAGATAGGATATAGACGTAATATTCCCATAATTTACAACATACTTTGAGCGCTCGTTACTAATCGTACAAATATTTTATTATCTCTTTCAACTTTATTTCTATAATAAATATCGCTCTATTAATAGGGTAACTTATTGTACAAATATAATACCGTAAGAGAAACATCTCGGTTGTATTGACATGTATATTCATCATGTTCTATACACCTGTATAAAAGCACTCAGACTCGGTTAAAAGTCACCGTGAAATTTACGGCTAATCGCGGTACACATCGGGCTTTTTGTCTAGGCCATCCCTATATACCGTCTCTCCCGAGCATAAGACTTACGGCGATCTTCGCTATGTGGAATCCATTTAAATTTCACGCCGAATTCTTCATGACTTTAACTTTGAGATTTTCGGACAAAGCCAAATCGGGACCCCGAATCTTTAAACCGCATTTCACGCTTGATCCTTAAAGATCAATTCTACCCACGTAACGTCGCATTCAAGAAATTTTAAGCCAATATAACTTATACACTGATTCATAAGTAAGCAAAGAAACAGCCCTGCAGGCCTTCCGTGCATCGGTTATAAGACTCAGCAGAAAAGTAAGGAAATTTATTTAATTTTTTTTTTCCCCAATTTCTTTACAGAAAAGGCCAGATTTCCCACCGACTGAAAATCTTCATTAGAAAACATTGAAAAATCCACTTTTCATGGAAAAAGCGACACCTATTTTTATATTTTGTACGGATTTTTCTCGAAAAATTTATTATGTCGGATTCTTTCTTAATAATTTGAAAAGATTAATAAGATTAATAAGATCAATGTAACTATGTCAATATCATATAAAGAAAATAGAAAAATAACAAATGAGGCAGAAAATTTGGCGACAATATTACTGTTGTTGATTACGAATAATATAGAGAAGCATCGTCGAAAATACCGAAAAATTAGTCACTGCTTGCACTTTCTCTTTAAACCCAGGTAAAGAATAGAAAGAAGGAAGAAACATTCAGCCGAGATTAGCTAAGATAAAAGTCGCCGAAGAAGAAAATGACTTGTTACCGAGCAATTAGCCATTTATCGGAGCAGCCACTCGGTCTCTCTCTCTCTCTCTCTCTCTTTCAGGATGTATATGTATATATACAATAGGGAGAGACAGAGAGAGAGAGGAAGCGTCTATGGGAAAAGCAGAGGTGAGATTTCCACGAGCGATACGCGGCCGTTAGACGCGGAGCGAAAAATCGACCGTATACAGGTATACACACCTATTTTGTCAACACGCGAAAGCCGCATTTTTTCGATTCCGTGTGGAGCGAGAGAGAGAGAGAGGGAGGGAGGGAGGGAGGGAAAGAGAGAGATGGAAGAAAGAACGGAGGTCCTCTCCGTCAGGGAACGAGTGATTTACGATCGGTGTGCCCGTGTTCTCCTGTATAGCGTAAAACTCTCCCTCATAAACGAGAGTAGACGTCCAACCCACGTATATATATATATACACGCGTACACATAGCCAGGCCCGACTTCTTTATTATATACGCGGCTTTAATTTCGCAACGCGAACTTTCTGTATACAGGAGCTCTCTCGCAGACGTTATACATTGTATACGGGCAGAGTCGGTAAAGCCCTGTTATACGCGAAAGCGCATCATGTATATACACGCAACTCTCTGCGATGCCACACAATAGGCGGTGAGCGAGCCGTATATACAAGAAAGCGTAATTCGGTACTCGGTCCCTTTGCTGCACGCCTTCGCCGCACAATGTGCGTATATAGACTGCGAAATCGATCGACGCAGCTTTCTTCCTATTGACGGCGCGGCGCTGTATTTGCGGCGAAAAGAAAAAAAAGAAAATAAAATAAAACATAACAGTTTGCCGCAACGGGATTGCGGTCTCTCTCGGTCAGGTTCGACAAGAGTCACAGTTGAAAGCAGCAGCAGCAGCAGCAGCAGCGCCTCGAGCCGCAGACTCGGCCCGACACACCGCGTAGTTGCCTGAGCTCGGGGATTTTTCTATCGGCGATGTTATACACCGCACGGAGAAACAATGCAGCTATTGGGACGGTAAGAATGCCTAGTCATGCAGCTCGCAATCGTATTATATATATATACTGCCATCGACAGCTGCGGCACGTATATAATATATACACGTATAGAAGGCGCACGCGACGTGTGTAAAACGCAAGACGTCAATTGGTGCTGTCGATCACGAGAGTCGCATGTCAGAGGGCACAACAACGTCCGATTCCTCGCGACGATGGCACAGAGTCAACCTGCTCGACTCGCCACATTTACCGCTCTCGACATCAATGGACAATGTACACAAGAGAATCGTGGCTACAGCGACCTTTATACCATTGCCTCTCCTCGGGGGCGTGGTGGTGGTGGTAGTGGCGTTGCTGCTGCTGCTGCTGCTGCTGCTGGTGCCGTTACACTTCCCAATTATGCGCTTGATTTATAATCTCGTCCTGCTACTCGGGCTCCTCGAATACTTTTATAGTTTTTCGGACATCGATCCACACCATGTGACTATATCGTGAGACCGAATTCAGCCCCGTCCCTGCCTGCACTGGAGATATTCACTTTGAGAATTGGCAAAGCCTACCGTTGGCCTCGACCCACGCGACAGCATACTTTCCCCCCAGAGCAAACAATATCGCTTGTATATTGGCCAATCGTACACTCATCAGACATAATTCGGCGCTTCTATATACCTTTACCTCTCATTTAACCTTTCTTTCTTTCGCTCCGTTCTGTTTTTTTTTTTGTTTTTTTTTTCTTCGTCAATTGGCTCGCACGCAGTTTTCTCGGTGGAGGTAGCCCCGACGTTAACTATACGTAACCACTCAGTCTCGGTGTGCGGTCCGAGTCCCTTTTCTGTCGGCTCCTTCTCTCTCTCTCTCTCTCTCCCTCTCTCCTTTCTTTCACGGGATTATAAAGATGTGGCATAGAGGAGAAACAGAAGAGGAAGAAGAAGCGGTAGAAGGAGAAGGAGGAGAAGAAGAAGTCTTGCCGCTCACCACCGAAAGCCAGCAGTCGAGGAAAGGATCGCGGGAGGGAGGAGAGGGAGCTGCCGAGAGAGGGAGAGAGTGGTTAATGAGGACGTTCCGCGACGCGCGCGCGTTGCCCGGAGAAACGAGGAGAAGATAGACGACAGCGACGACGACGACGACGAAGCGTACGCGTATAATACGCCGTGCAGGATATATAATATGAAGAGAAATGGTGGTGGAAGGGGGGGGGGTGGAGGGAGAGGGGAGTCAGTCACGAGGTTGGCGGACAAAAGAGCAGGACGGAACAAGAAAAGCCAGGTGTTTCACGAGGAAACGACCACCCCCTCTGACTTCTATCTCGCTCTCTCTCTCTCTCTCTCTCTCTCTCTCTCTCTACTCTGCCCTTCCTTCCTGAACGATGTGTTATGCTGCTCCTCTTCATCTTTTTTTTTTCGTGCTTCGCTTTTTTTCAGCTATAGCTTTTTGGGGGATTCGGCGTCGAAATATGAATTACGTGTCGGAGTTTATGGATTCTTCGGGGGATATGAGCTTGATGCTTTAATGGCTCTTTTGGATATGGTCCGTTTGAATGTATAGCATTGGGCTTGGCCTATAATGAAATTGAACTACAGTATATACTTGTTGGCTTGCGTGGAAGTAGCAAAATTACAGAGGATCGAACAACTGTTAAGGAAGAAAACGAAAAGAATATTCTCAAAATGGGGGGGGAACGGTAGACTTAAAATATAATTCTCGTTGCGGATTGTGCGAAGAAACGTAGCCGCGCCTCCGCAATAATTAAATTTATTTTTGAGCTTGAGCCTCATCGATTTTTGTACAATAGAATAAGGTTCAAGGTTGAGAGCCAAGGTAAAGGCCAAAATTAAGTGTCTCGACAGTTCGTCGAGCATATATACATTTTGGGCCAAGCATAGAAGAAGAATTTATACTCTACAAGGCGAGCACGGAAACACCTCGTTAGTCTCTTCTAGATCGTCGCAAATCCCGAACTTAACATAGATTTTATTTCGAGTAATCACCCAAAATGGTTGAAAGGAAATAATTACACTGAGAAAAAAATGTTCTCGGATACAAGCAAGGCTTCTTTGCTAAGTCTATTTATTTGCGAATGAAATAAATAATTTTAATAAGCACTCGGCAAACAAGCCTTGATTGAATCTAAGACATTTTTTTCCTTGATGTACATAAAGCATATTATGAGTTATTATTATACACATGATGGTTATGATTCGTAATCTTGAGGTTTTAACTTTTAAATCATGAGAAATATAAATAGGCAATGAAAGGAAATAGCAGTAGAGTTCTCTTGCTATATACGAATTCGTTAAGATCAGTAGTAACAGATAGACGATATTCGTAAAGCGTAGGACGTAAGTAAAGACAGTGTTGTATGAAAACAAGCCTTTCATCTCAGCAGCGAGAGAGGAGAAGGCAAAACACGCAGATCTATATAGAAAACATTTATAATCAAGTCGAATAAAGAAGAGTGTACGAGGGCTTTCCACTGATCCGATTCACAGAGAAATAATCCGCAAGCTGCACTTATACCTATAGAGGCCCCAAACCGACGCATGCATACGAGGAAGTAGCCCTACAATCATCATAGGCGAAAGCGTTTCCGGCAAATGCGGCTGGAGAGACTGTGGAGAGGAACGGCAAAGATAAAGGAGAGCGCGGCCGGGTGGCCGCCGCACGAGGTGCGCAGGAGGGAGGGAAGAAAACTATCGGATCACCAAAGGTATAACAGTACGTGCTCTCGTCGAGCGCCGGTACGGACACCCAGGAGCAGAGAGGAGCTGCAGGAGCCTTGTAATACAATACCGCCAGCCACCGCCACCGCCTCCACTCCTCTCGGCTCTGCGCAGTGACAATTTTGCGGCTGGCGACTGCAGGCACTGCAGACTTATATATACGCTTGCGCCCGGCCGTCTCTTATATATACACGTACATGCATACATACATACATACATACACATTGGTTTTGCGCGCGCGACGCGTATACGCGAGGAAAGTCGCGCATGCACCTATACCTATACGCACGTGTATCTCTATATGTATAAATACGGCTCTGGCAGCAGTGCAAGAGTACACAGTCGCGGCCACAAAATTCCGACATTGCTGCGGGGCTTCCATATCCATTTTCTGCGAGTTGGCCGCGCGGGACAATCGATATTCGGCGTGCTGCCGCTGCGGAACCCCGCGTACCTATGTACACGTACAACATGGACTTGTATTGTCCACCGCTGCTTCTTCTATTCAATATTATCCCGTATACGGAATAAACCGGTGAAACAGCGCCGAGTAGCAGTTAGTACTGGACCGCCGCAGGAGAGCAACGCGACGCAACCTATACGTGCACGTGTTCGGGTCGTCCGCTGCTGCACTGCACACGTGCAATTGCCTCACCTGTCATCGGGACTCGACGACCTTTTCTTTCTCTCTATCCCGCGGCACGGTTGATGCTCGCGAGGCGTGCGGTTCCGACCAGAGTCGAACAGAGAAAGAGAGAAACGAGGAGGGGAGGAAGCTTTAATTTTCCCGTAGCGGCGGAGGTCGTCGTCCAATTACCCGCCGCGCTTTGTTGCCCGGCCATGTATATATATATTATTGGAATTGGTATTGTCAGGGTCGGCGCGTTGTCAGAGGCAGGACTGCAGACGAGAGAGAGAGAGAGAGAGAGACAGAACGAGCGAACCACCGGGGGAGAAGTGGACGTAGAAAAACGTCGCGCGGCCCCACAGAGCAGCAGCAGCAGCAGCAGCAGCAGCCGCTAAAAGGAAGCCCAAAGGAGCGAGCGAGCGTGTGTGTTGTATGTGTGTGTCAGAGAGAGAGAGAGAGGAGAGCAGCAGCGAGGACGTGCGCGCATAGAAGCGAGGCGGCAGTATAGAATCGATTCGGCAAAAACGGCCGCAGCAGCAGCATCGAAGGAAGGAAGGAGAGCCAGCCGAGCCGACTGGAGAGAAAGAGGGGACGAGATCGCGATGTGGAGAGTGGCAACAATGAGGCTCTCTATTCTCCTTTGCACCGTGGCGGCGCTATAATGGGCCCCGCAGCAGCAGCAGCAGCAGCAGCAAACCGAGCGTTTTCCTATAACTACGTGCTCGGGAGCTGTGCCCGGCTTTCCTCCTTCTCTTTCACTCTTGCTTTCACTCGCTTCCACGTCCTTCGCTCTCTTTTTTTTTTTTCCTCCTCTTCTTCTTTGCCGACAAATCGAACGGAATAATCCTGGCGAGAACTGCGTACGTGCACTGCTCTCCTCTTTTTACCATGCCCCCTCCGTCGCCGTACACCTTTGGAATTTCTGGGACTTGTATATATACGACATAGGATATATATATATACGTACCTATACGACGCACGGTTTTTCGCCATAAGGAATTACCGCGATTAGCTTTTTCTTTACGAGCCGCCAACTTTTCGAATGAATTTATGAGCCCGCCCGGATTATGTCTCGCTACTGCTGCCGGTAAATTGGAGCTCAGCTCGAGCGCTGTATTATATACCGGCTTGTTTTGTTCAATTAGCGGCCAGTAGCCTCGGGTCCTTGGGTTTTTGATGAATTATTTCTCGATTCTTGCTGGTCGCATTGTTTGATTTACCTATTCTGATTCTGGTCCCCTATACTTTCCGGGAACTCGTCGACAACGATTATTCCTTTCAATTGACCATAATCGCCGATAATCCAAATATATGAAAAGTATCGAGTTTGACGTATATAAAGATGAGAATAAGCGATTTATCAATGTATAAAGTTGTCAAGCGCAGCAGTTTTACAAAAAAAAAGAAACTATACTTGTATGAGGCGAATATATTTCTTCAAGAGCATCCAAAGCAGTATAAGTAGTAGAACCGTAGCAGAGTTTATACACGAGTCGGTGGGAACTAGAGCCGTGCTATTTCTTAATCCTCAATAATGCAGTAAACGCATCGGTTTACTTGCAATAAAGAAATTGTCTCTCTATCCCTCTTTCTCTCTCTCTCTCTCTCTTTCTTTCTCTTGGGCGCTGTGTGCGTCGGTCGTGCAAATTACACACGGCGAGCGAGCGAGCGAGCCGAGTCCCTGCCCCGGTCCGTATAGAGTTGCAGGCTGGCGGCATGAGGCAAGCAGGCAAGCAGACAGCCATCAGATCGGCTAATTAGAGCCTCTCGGCTCTCGGCTGCAGTATAACTGCGATATCTGTCGGGCGCAACAAAAAAAAAACGCCGAAGTAGAAGGAGGAAAGGAAGGAGAAGAAGATGGGTGTAGAGAGAAAGAGAGAGAGAGAGAGAGAGGGAGCCGGTGGTGGGTCACCCGAGTGGGTAATTCGGCCTCTCTCCTAGTGCTTCCTATAACATTATACGCTTGATTAGAGAGAAGAGTCCCCGAAGGGAGGAAAGAGAGCGAGCAAGAGAGAGAGAGAGAGAGAGAGAGATAGAGAGAGAGTGGGTAGGAAGTGACAAGTTGCTCGGCTCGTGCCAAAGTGGCAAATTGTTTCGAGAGGAGGGGGAGGAGAGGTGGAGGAGGAGGAGGAGAGCGGGGTATCGTGTTTTATACGCCGCCGGCGTCGGCATTATCGAGCACGAGCTATCTGCCGCTGCAGGTCTGCTGGTCTGCTGCTGCTGCTGATCTGCTGCTGCTGCTGCTGCTTCTGCCGCTGGCGAGGAAGATATGCCACATGGGCTCGCGATACTGGCCCCGCAGATGGTGTGTGGCTCGTGCCGATCCTAGGCCTCTCTCTCTCTCTCTCTCTCTCTCTCTTCTCACTCCTCTTGTATTCTTTTCAACTTTTGCCCAATTGCTCGGCGGATCAGCTTTCGTCGGCGCGCGCCACTCCCGTCTCTCTCTCTCTCTCTCTC